>CAUYQV010097526.1:0-95461 GCA_963574575.1 Galagoides demidoff
TTGAGACGGAGCCTCAAGCTATCCCCCTGGGTAGAGTGCCATGGCATCACAGCTCATAGCAACCTCCAACTCCTGGGCTCAAGCCAGTCTCCTGCCTCTGCCTCCCAAGTAGCTGGGACCACAGGCGCCCGCCACAGCGCCGGCCATTTTTTGGTTGCAGCCATCATTGTTTGGCGGCCCGGGCTGGGGATTCGAACCCACCACCTTAGGTGTACGTGGCTGGCGCCTTAGCCGATTGAGCCACAGGCGCTGAGCCTAGACCACACTTCAAATAAATCAGATTCTTAAGTTGTTTATGTGTATCTAGTTGAGGTAGTGGTAGTAGGTGGGGGGTGGAGGATAGCAATCAGAGTTTTTTAAAATATCCCAGATGATTCCCATATATGGCTAAAGTTCAGAATCACAGTCCTAGACAATCAGTTTTCTTTGTATTTGTTTTTATTCCTTATGTTCAAATTGTATGCTCCGTAGATCCTACAACCTGTTTCACTTTCTCATCTGTAGCCATGTGTGCTTACCAGTTTGAATGTGAACACTCATACTGTCCACACTCTGAGGACATGTGCACCAGGCCTGACGAGCCTTTGAGGCTCAGAAGAGCAGCTAATCTCTCCACCCTAGAGCTGTTTTCATCAGACCATTGTAATATCACTTGCTTCTTTTGTCACTCTTTCCCTCTCCAGCCATCATACAGCAGCCAGACTAGCATTTTAATACCAAACCAGCATTAAGTCACTTCTCTATTGAAAACCTTCCAATGACTTCCCAGCAAGATCTCACATATGTGACACTTTCTCTGATCTACTGGCAAAAGTTGCCCCATGATGTAATTATTCCATATAAAACCACCCTATTTTATATTTTTTTCATACTATTTATGCTTAAATAAACATTTTGTTACCAGACTTTTGATATTGAATTTCCAGGCTCTTGGTCTTGGTGGTTCGAAGAATGAAGGGACGGACCACAGGATAGGTTTTATTCAATAAGTATAAGTGTTACAGCTCTTATAACAAGCCAAACCTCCTTGTAGAGTAGGACTAGCAGTAAGATAGGTTTTATAATGAGTGTTACAGCTCTTATAAAGGAGCAAACCTCCTTGCAAGTGTTTATAGTTCTTACAAAGGGGCGAATCCCCTTGTGAGTGTTTACAGATCTTACAAAGGGGTGAATCTCATAGAGCAGGATAGAACTGTTACAGAGCCAAACCTCTTTGCTCTTCTCCTGAGATTTGCCCAAGTCTGTGCTCAGGGTCTCTGGCTTATATAGAGGCAGTTGTCCAATGTGCTTCTGGGTCTTGAAAATAGACTAATCGTGAATAGGTTTTGAAAATGGACCAATCAGGGATGCACTGGAGGAATCACCAGAAGTCCCCGTGAGGAGACAGCATGGCACCAGTGTCTTCCCCGCACGTGTTCAGTTCTTTTGGCTACTGGAGCCTCTGTTGGGGGAGGGAAGCTCCCCTCTTTTGCTCCAACCTGCCAGTTCCTCTGCCGGCTGTGGTGCCACTTTTCTGGTATCAATTTCTTACTCATTTTCTTTTTTTGTAGTCTCACCAATAGAACTTCAGGTACTTGTCCATCTCATTCACCTTGTAACCCTAAGGAACAGGACTGCCCTTGCACATAATAGGTATTTCAACTGGTAATTGCTGAATGAAAGAAAAATCACTTTGATTTCAGATTTCTCCATACCAGGCCCTGGCTGTCTAGCTGCAGCCTTTCTCACATACGCCCACTATTACAACCGTAGTTATCTGTGGGCCACCAGAGATGGTATACAATATTATTCATCTCTCATTTTTATACATGAGTGAATAAAAATAAGAAAAAATAAGAAATTAATACATAAGCCATATCCCTAGAGTCTTCTTGAGAATCTCATTTCCTGGAGACTGACCCCGGGCTCATTCATTTTTGACCTTTAACATTTCTATGACAGTGAAAAAAAGTCCCCAGACAGATTATTTTCCATTAGTGTGGATAATTGAGAGTTAACAAGGCACTATTATCTTTCCAGGTGACCAAGTTACTTAATTTAAGCAATTTAAAAAATGTTACAGATTTTAAAATGCACGGATTCCTTTAGTCATCAGGGTGTAATTCAAGAACTTAATATTTTAGGGGAATGGACTAATATCTAGATGACCAGGAGACATTTACGTATCTCTTAAAATATCTACTAATACTTGCTGAAGCATAATAATACCATAATTAGCATAAGGCAGTTTAGAATTCCTTCCAGACTATCAGGGGTAACCAGTGTAGTGGAAGGGATACTTATATCAGGTTTCAGGAGGTCACTCCCTCTTGTTCTTCAAAATAAACCTGTTGGCATGGCTTATCAAAATTCCTCCAAAGATATGGATTCCTCTTTGAATTCTTTTAATGACTGCTTCTATCTCATTATTTTTTATGGGTTTATTCAGGTTTTGGATTTTTTTCCTGGTTTAATCTCAGGTTTTATGCATCTACAAATTTATCCATTTCTTCTAGGTTTTCCAATTTTTTGGCATACAGTTGCTCATAGTAGATTATATTGATCATTAGGATTTCTGCAGTTTCAGTTTATCTCTGATTTTATTTATTTGGGTCTTCTCTCTTTTATTATTCTTGCTAAAGGTATGCCACTTTTGTTCATTTTCTACAAATAACAGTTTTTTAATTTAATTGATCTTTTATTTTTTATTTCAATTTCATTTATTTCTGCATTAGTATTATCATTATTGTTTATTTTCTTGGATTTGGCTTGCTTTTGCCACTTGTTTTTTTCAGATTCATTGTTAGATTGGCTTTTTTTGAAGCTTTTTTATATAAACACTTATTGCTATAAAACTTTCCTCTTACTTTTTTTTGCTTCTTTTACTGTCTCACATAGGTTTTGATATGTTGTATTTTCATCTTCATCTGTTCCAAGAAATTTTTTAATTTCTTTTCTTTTTTTTTAGACAGAGTTTCACTTTGTTGCCCCCAGTAGAGAGCTGTGGCATCATAGCTCATGGCAACCTCAGACTCTTGGGCTCAAGTGATTCTCGCCTCAGCCTCCCAAGTAGCTGGGACTACAGGTGCCTACCACAATGCCTGGCTATTTTTTGAGACAGGGTCTTGCTCTTGCTCAGGCTGGTCTCACACTCATGAGGTCGGGCGATCAGCTTGCCTTGGCCTCCCAGAGTGCTGGGATTATAGGTGGGAGCCACCACACCTGGCCTTTAATTTCTTTCTTAATCTTTTCATTGTCCTCCTGATTATTCAGGAGCACATTGTTTAATTTCCATCTGCTTTTATGGTTTTCACTGTTCCTCTTGACTTCATTTCTAATTTATTTCATTGTGATCTGAGAAAATGCTTGGTACGAATAATTTTTTTTGAATTTCTAAGACCTGTTTTGTGGCCTAACATGTGATCTACCCTTGAGAATAATCTGAGAAAAACATGTATTCTCCAGCCATTATATAAAATATTCTGTAAATATCTATTTGCTCCATTAGCCTACAGTATAGGGTAAGTCAAATGTTTCTTTGCTGATTTTCTGTCTGGATGATCTCTCCAATGCTGAAATTGGAAGGCTGAAGTTTCCAACAATTATTGTGTTGCGGTCTCTCTCTCTCTTTAGCTCTGATAATACTTGCTTTATATCCTTGGGTGCATCAGGGTTTACATATATTTAGAATTGTTACGTTTTCTGGCTGTACTGACTCCTTTATCATTATATAATGTCCATCTTCATCTCTTCTTTAACATGATTATCTCTGATAATGTATTTTAATTTATTTATTTTTATTTTTTGTGTATGTGTTATAGGGTTTTTGATTTGAGTTTAGCATAAGACTTGCAAAAAATATTTTATGATCAATTATTTTGAACATATGACAACTCTGCTTACAAACAAACAAGTTAAAATCTAACAGGAATTCTACCCTTTAATACCATTGCCCCCACTTTTCAACTTTTTTTTGTTTCCATCCACATATTATGCTATCTATCTTTCAAAAAGCTGTTGTAATTACTTTTGACAGATTTGTATTTTAGTTTTCCTATTCAAGATGTAGTGGTTGAGGCACTGCAATCTCAGCAATATATTCGATATTGGTGTACATATTGTCACCAGTTAGTTGCACACCTTCAGAGGATTTCTTAGTGTTCATTAATATCTTTTTTTTTTTTTTTTTTACAAATCAGAGAACTCCTTTTAGCTTTTCTTTTAGGACAAGTCTTGTGTTGATAAAATATCTCAGCTTTTGTTTGTATGGAAATGTCTTTATTTCTCCTTCATGTCTGAAGGATATTTTTGCAGGATATAATATTCTAGGGTTAAGAATTTTTCCCCTCCAGCACTTTGAACATATAATGCCAGTCTCTTTCTGGTTGCAAGGTTTCTACTGAGAAGTCTGCTCTGAGACATATCAGTACACCTTGCTTCCTTAGGACTTTTTCCCATGACCTTTGAGAGCTTGATTATATTAAGGAATATGAAGTAGTCTTATTTGGCTTAAATCTGCTTGTTGTTTTACGACCTTCTTGTATCTAAATATCAATTTCTTTATGTTTGGAAAGTTTTCTGTTATCATATCTTTGAATAAACTTTCCACCTGAATCTTTTTTCTTTTCTTTTTCTTTTCTTTCTTTTTTTTTTTTTTTTTTGTGACAGAGTCTCACTATGTCACCTTCAGTAGAGTGCTGTGGCATCACATCTCACAGCAACCTCAAAGTCCTGGGCTTAAGCGATTCTCTTGCCTCAGCCTCCCAAGTATCTGGGACTACAGGCACCCGCTCCAACACCTGGCTATATTTTTGTTGCAGTTGCCATTGTTGTTTAGCTGGCCCAGGCTGGGTTTTGAACCTGCCAGCCTTGATGTTTGTGGCTGGCGCCACAATGATGTGCTGTGGGGTGCTGAGCCTAAATCTTTGTATCTACCTTCTCTATAAGGGCAGAAACTCTTAGATTTGTCCTTCTGAGGCTATTTTCTAGATCATGTAGGCACGTAGGTAAGCTTTATTCTTTTTTATTCTCTTTTTTCTTTTTGTGTTCTGACTATAAATTTTCAAATAGCCTTTCTTTAAGTTCACTAGTTATTTTTTCTGCTTGGTCAATTCTGCTCTTGAGAGATACTATTAGATTTGTCAGTTTGTCAATTGAATTATTCAATTTCAGAATTTCTGCTGCATTTTTAATTATTTCAAACTCTTATTAGATTTTTCTGATAGGCTTCTGAATTCCTTCTCTATATATTCCTGAAGTTCACTGAGCTTCTTCAGGATTGCTATTTTGAATTCTTTGTGATAGGGCACCATTACTGTATTTAGTTTATTTGGTGAGGCTATGTTTTCCTGGGTGTTCTTTTTTGTTTTTATTTTTTGAGATAGAGTTTCACTTTGTCACACTCAGTAGAATTCCATAGCATCATAACTCACAGCAACCTCAAATTCTTGGGCTCAAGCCATCCTCTTACTTCAACTTCCCTAGTACCTGGGAATATAGGCACCTGCCACAACACCTGGTAGTTTTCTATTTTTAGTAGAGACAGGGTCTCACTCTTGCTCAGGCTGCTCTGGAACTCCTGCCCTCAAGCAAATCCACCTGCTTTGACCTCCAGAGTGCTAGCATTACAGGTGTGTGCCACCATGTCTAGCCTTCCAAGGTGTTTTTAATGTTTATGGATGTTGGTCGATGTTTGGGCATTGAGGAGTTAGGTACTGATTTTAATCCTTGGAGTATGGGCTTGTTTGAACTCATCTTCTTGAGAAGGCTTTCAAGGTATTCAAAGGGAATTGAGTGTTGTGATCTAAGACTTTGGTAATCGTAGCTGTTTCAGTAGTGGGGGTGCTCAAAACCCAGTAATATATGACCCTTGCAGACTCCTGTTGGTACATGGGCCTAATACAAGATAATTTCCTGGATTAACAGACAAAGTCTTCCACTCTCTTTCTTCACTCTCTCTGCTGGGTTGCTAAAGTTAGGGGAGGAGGGATGTGGGTACTTCCTCATGTCCGACAGTGACAGGTCACACCTGAAGTCAGGCCCATCTTACCCAAAGCCCATGATTACTGCGGCCTGGCTACTTTTAATATTTATTCAAAACCAAAGGGCCCCTTAGTCAGCAGTAGGCAAATCCTGCCGAGACTAGGTTCTTCCCTTTAATACACATGTTTTTTTCTCTAGCACAGGGTGGGTCTAGAAATGCCATCCAGCAACTAATGTTAGTATATGCAGTTAGACATAAGCAGTGTAGATGGCAGATACAGTTAAGCTATTTTGGCTTGGCTTGGGTCAGGCTGTCCTGGGCTATTATGGAAATGGGCCAAATCAAGATCTTATAGATAAAAGACCTTGTAGGTAGGTTGTTTTGGGGAAACTGATTAATGCCCCTGGGGCTTTCTCAAGTGGACTGATAGATATCAATTGTTATGAGAACAGAGTTAATCAAAACCCTTAGAATTTCCAAGAAGCAGCTGAAAGCCCTCAGAAGTTATGTACAAAATCCAACATACTGCTCTCCATGGCGCCTGCTGTCACTACGGTTGGCTCCAGTTTGTTGCCCAAATCATTAAAATAAACTTTTCCTTTACCGCTAAAACTTTACTTGCTCTTGCTCTCTAATTATTTTGGCAACTATCTGGAGCTTTCACCACGCTGCCCTAACACTAAGAACAGAACCAGGGGCTTCAGAAGTCTGCTTGATAATTTATTTGACTGTGGCTGAGTTGGTATCCAAATTCAAAACAAAGTTCTCTGACCTTTTCTCTCTCCTTTTTCAAAGCATAAAAAAACTGTCTGAGCTGCACTGCCTTTATTCAGGAGAAGAGATGACACAGACACTGGCTTGGCTGTTGCTGTTGGTCAGCCATCCTCCCAAACAAAGGCAGTGCAGCTCAGACAGAGTGGGTCATGTATACCTTAGTCCCTGGGATCCGAGCCAGCTCAACTGCAGGAATTGCCCAAGAACTTCAGCCTCTGTGGCTCCACTGCTTTATGAATTTATTCCTGTTCCCAGATTGTGTTTCATTAGCCAGGCTATTAGAAATTTGGGTTTGGGGGCAGAGGATTTTTTTTTTTGGACCTAGCTAGCCTAAATGCTCCTTGCATGGGCACCAGGAGATTTCTTCCCTGTGTCATTTCCCCCTGTGCCAAGGAGGTTCTGAATTTCAATGTGAAGTTCCACAATCCTTTCACTCTCCCTCCCCAATGCACACAGATTCTCTCTCCACTCCTTTGCACAGGGGATAGGAGAGGGGTGGTATAGATAATAAAAAGTTGTCCTTTCTGCTCTTTCCAGTGACTTTTTCTTGAGATTATATTAAAATAAGGAAGTATGACTGCTTCCCAGCTTTTTGGTTTCTGTGAAGGTGCCTGCTTTCTCAGATAGCTGTTGAATTGGGTGTTGGAGCAGGAGATGACTACTGGAGCTTTCTATTCAGCTATTTCCCCTCCATAAAATCAGATATATTGACAGAGGGTATGAAAACTATTTAACTAATCTGGGCCGACCACCCTTCCTGCCTTCCTTCTTCCTCTTTTTTTCTACCAGTAGGCTTTCTGCCAATATATCTAATTTTCAGGATTAAAATGTATATAGGTCCTACAGCAGATTTAAATTATCTTTTCACAACAGAAACTATACCAACTTCTGCTACCCTCTTATAATAGGAAGGGGCTATAGTAGAGGGTAGATTGACTATCCTTCATTTCAAAGTAGTACAATTGTTGCACTTGGATCACTCCTCTAACTGAATATTTAACTGCCCATTTTTGAAGGAAAACTTTTACAGAAAAGCTATCACAGTAGAAAAGATTCAGAGAGCTTATATCATATAATTTTAACAATATTTCATGATAAAATACCCCAAATTACTTTAAAAAGGCAAATAGTAAACAGAGAATATATTATTATAAGTTCTCTAAAGAAATTTGGCATTTAGTCTCCTTAATGAACAGTAGGTTCTCAGAAGCCAAAATTGTAAAAATATAAACATTATGATTTAACACTTCAATCGAAAACGATCAAAAACTTTACATCAAAAGAAGAAGAACCACAAAAATTTGAGGTAAATATTTAGCTTAAACTAATAATCAAAGAAATGTGAATTAATTCAGCCATCTATTATTATTTTAAATATCACATTGTCAATATTAAGAAAGGTTCTTCAGTTTTACTACTCAGTTTGATAAGCATATTGATAAAAATCTTGTTTGCTGCCAGTGTGGAGGTCATGAGGCAAAAATTTTCTGGAGGGCAACAGTTCAGCAATATGTTTAATAATGTTAGGATGTTTATAGTCTATCAATTACAAATTACCTTGTTAGGATTGCATTCTAAAATAATTTAGTGGTATATGCAAAGAATTCTATTCAAGAATGTCTACTGTAGCACTATTCATAGGAATACAAATTTGAATGAGTGGAAATATCCAGAAAAAAGAAACTGGCTAAATAATTCCTACTTTACCTATGGAGTAAAATCTACAGAATACAGACATCCATATCTATATACTTATTAACTCTTGAATAATTTAACAATGTGGGGAATCACATAAGGCTAAATAAAAATGTTTGTGTAAGTGTAGTATATACTATATTAACAATTTTAAAATAAGTGAAATTGGTAATGTTATACATATAAATAGGTTTGCATAGAGACAAGTAAACAAACATAAGTAGAATTATATGACACGTAAAATTTTACTCATCATAAATTTCTATTTATCCATATTATTTATAATTTGCAAAAATAACTGTTAGTCAAAAGACCTGTCACCTCTAAAAATCCCTGTTTAATTCTCTCCCCTTTACCTTCTTCTGCATACTTTTCACCAGAATCTTCAGGATTATTAATGTCTCCATAAATGTCAAGTGTTTTAATCACTATGTTGATATTTGAAAACAAGATTAGCTGAATTATTAAATTGTGGCTGTTTAAGTATGTCCTTTTTTCCTAACAACCCAACTAGCAAGCTCTGCCCGATACAGGGGTCCTTGACTTTAGTGAGTTCAAATTAAATGATTTGACCAGTACCATGTTATTGAAAAATATGTTGACTCCAATAGGATTTAAGTAAAATTTCCCAAAAGCATTCATCTTAGGTTTATTATCCGAAGCTTAAATTTCAACTTATTTAACTTAATCATATTGGGACAAGGAAGGTTATATGCTTAAAATAGTTTATTAACTATTAAATCATGATTAAAATTTTCTCACATTATATGTGGACATATATACATAGATGGAGTCCTGCGCTACATAACAATGTTTCAGTAAATATCAGACCACATACATAGCAGTGGTCATATAACATTAGAATACTGTATTTGTGGGCGGTGCCTGTGTCTCTGTGGGTAGGGCACCCGTGCCATATACCGAGGGTGGCAGGTTCAAACCTGGCCCCAGCCAAACTGCAACAAAAAAATAGCTGGGCTTGTGGCAGGCGCCTATAGTCCCAGCTACTTGGGAGGCTGAGGCAAGAGAATCGCCTAAGCCCAGGAACTGGAGGTTGCTGTGAGCTGTGTGAGGCAACAGCACTCTACCAAGGGCGATAAAGTGAGATTCTGTCTGTAAAAATAGAATACTGTATTTGTACTGTGTCTTGTCTATATTTAGACATGTTTATATACACAGATCCTTATAATTATACTACAATTGCTTATATACTTAGTATATTAATATACCTTAAGCTTGTGATCTAGGAGAAGCAATGTGCTATAACATATAGCCTAGGTATGTGGTAGGCTATTACTGTCTAGGTTTGAAGAAATAACCTCTTATGATTTTCCTACAATGACAAAACTACCTATGGATGAATTTCTGAGGATGCATCACTGTCATTAAGAGTCATATGAATATCTAGGCATATATATTTATATACATCTATACATACACGAAAACACATACACAAACATTCATTTCTCAGTGTAGAAATATATGAAAACTTATATTTATATTTGCCTTTAAGAAGAATTTTGTTCAAGTATTTAGAAATGTTTAATATTTTTACATTTTCTAGTCTTGATTTTATAAATAAGAATCATTAATATATAAGGAATTCAACTTTCACATGGGTTAAATGATACATGAAAGCAGCAATAATTACCACTAGAAATTTTAAGAAAATGTCCACTTAATTGGATTAAAAAATATCATTCCAAAGCTTTCATTATCAAGTAAAAATAAAAATCATTTAAAAGCCATTGGTGATTTCATGTAACATTTCACATAACTTACAACCTTGTTCTCTTGACTTTGGGCCTATGGTTCCTTTATCAGCAATGTTTGTAACACCTGGGAGCTTAAGAGAGATGCATAGTCTTGGGCCTCACCTATGACCTACTGAATCAGAATCTGCATTTTACAAGATCTTTCACAGAAATATATGCATGTTAAAGTTTGAAAAATACTAAATGACAGGAAGTGATAATAATTATAATAAATAAAATTTAAGACCAGTTTGTACATAATAAGCTTCTGTGCATTTATTGGTTGAAGAGTAATCAACTTTTCTTTAACTAATTCTTATCCGTTTTCCTTCCTTAATAATTCCTTACAGCTTATTTCAGTGTTTTCCAAGCCTTTTCAGATATACCAGAAAGACAGTGTGTGAATGCAAAAAAACTTCGGAGGAAAAATTCAAGATGACAAACTTTGAGCTGCTTTTTAACCTTGTTTAGAGCCAGAAAATGGACAAAACATGTTATAGCTGCATTTATAAATTATGCAAATTCAACAGCTGCAGTTTATGCAAATCATGTGTAAGCCCCTTAAGTGTGTCATTAACCTACATATGTCCTGTGGGAATTTCCATACAGAGGAAACACACAATTTCTCCTTTCTCTCACCTCCCCATCACAGGGGTATTATTCTGTAACAACACAATATGGTTTATTGTATTTTTTGAGGATAAAAAAAGTCACATACTGCTTTGTATAATCCAATTTGTTAACTCAATGGTTCTCAGAGTTTTAGTTCTCATAATGTATAAACATCTAGAGCTTGGGGAGAATCCTCACAACTAATTATGAAAATGTATATTTATTTAACCAAACCTTAAGTTCTTCACAAGTCTATTCTAAACTTTAATCATTATTGCATTAATAAATAATATATAAAATGCTGAAAGTATTATAAATTAATTATTATTGTAAATAATGCAATAAAATATGAGACATTGACAGGTAATCACTAAACAAAATCTTGAAACAATACATTCAACAATGATTTAACGAAGTATATATTTACTAGTCCCTTAATATACTGATTGCTTGTTATAATCCAGGTACTTTATGAAACACAGAATATATACAAATAGAAAAAAAGAAAGCCCCTGCCTTTGAGAAATTTATTGTCTATTGGGAAATAAATTAAGGAGACTCTGTCTCAAAAAATTGTTTTATTTGATGTTGGACATTTTACAAAATATATTCTGTCTTTTTATTTGTATATTATATTTAAAAACACGTTTCCTTTGAAATTTTTGTGGGAAAGTAGTAAATACCCACTAGACAGCAGATTTTAGATGAGAGCTGAGAAAATCATTCTGTCCTTCAACTTTTATTCTAGAAAATGAAAGGAGATTTTCACGAATCACATAAATGTTTGAAAAATAGGATTTAAGTCAAACCTCCGTCTGTCGTGGAATGCCAAATCATGATAAACACGTTAACAAAGATGGAAGGAGAAGATTTCGAGAAAGAAAAGCGAAGGTTATACAAAAAGTAGCATCACTCTGAGGAATTAATAAGTTAAACATATCCTTGAAAATATGTTTGTGATCCTTAATGGAATGAAAGAATCCACAGACACCTGGACCACAGCAAGACCAAGCTATGAGGAAAGACGAGAGTTTCAAATGCCACATAAAAGGATGAAAAGCAATAGGAACAAAATTACAAAGAGTTCAGGGTAAACTCATTGGCAGTATTAAAATCCTGATTGAAGGGCAAAACTCATATTGCATAAAAATAAAATATTAGTATGAAAGCAACTGTATTGTTCAGCGAACAAGGACAAGAAAAAAGTCTGTACATGTTCAGTACAGAGCTAACCATCACTGGTTAGTTGAATCTATGAATGGATGGAACCCAGGGACACAAAGTGCCAATTGCATTTCTACATATATATTATAAATATAGCTACAAAATTAAAAGCCAATGTTAAAATTATTATTATTATTTTTTTCTTGCAGTTTTTGGCTGGGGCTGGGTTTGAACCCACCACCTCCAGCATATGGGGCCGGCGCCTTACTCCTTTGAGCCATAGACACTGCCCTGTTATAATTATTTTTAACACTGAGATGTTTTAACATTATGGGATGCTCTGTTAGAATGCAAAGATGAAAAGGGAGAAATGATGAATAAATTGAGGAAGCTCGTGACAGATGTTAGTAATGAATGATAGGAATAGGGGATCCAACTTGTGGCTTATTTTTAAAGATTGGGCACATTGGATAATGGAAATAGTGAATGATATAACAGAAGAAAGTTTGTCAAAACTTTAGAAAAAATCTATAATTGAGAGAACTAAGTATTTTTAAAACAATCATTGAACAGAGAACCAATTTTACATATACCATGGGATATATCACAAGAAAGAAAAAAACTCTATAATTTTCTAGGTAGAAAAAATAAGCAAATTATTAAGCCAGGAAAAGAATAATGAAGGGTCATTTAAAACAATTTTAAGACTATAATCGAGGATAATTTTCAGTTTTTAAGGGTAATATATTCTTTCAGAACATCAGAGGCAGCCACAGAATCTATCAAAATAATGGAAAAAGATACTTAAATATTAAAGAAAAAATAAATCACTCTACGTGTTACTTAAGAAAAAAATAAGAAATAAGAAAGTAAACTCTACGGAATTAAGCATTCAGGAAAGGGGTAATTGGCACAAACTGGCTGGTAGTAACCCTGAAAGCACAGAAATGCTGAAGTATAGTCATGTCTCAGTAACGTAGGGAATTGGTCCCAGGACCCTGGCAGAAACCAAAATCCACAAATTCCCAAGTCCCTTATATAAACGGTGTTGTATTTTCATATTACCTAAGACCATCCTGCTAATATACTTTAAATCATCTCTAGATTATTTATAATACCTAATACAATGTAAATGCTAAGTAAATGTCTATTATGCTGTATTGTTCAGGGTCCAAGGACAAGAACAAAAAGTTTACACATTTTCAGTGCAGATCCAACTATCCTTTTTTTCTTTTTCCTTTGAAATATTTTCAATCAGTGGTTAATTGAATCTGTGAATATGGAACCTAGGACACAAAGTGCCAACTGCAATTCTAAATATATAACATGAATATAGCTATGAACATAAATGCCAATGTTAAAATTATTTTGAAATATATAAAGTAAAAATATTGCTATAATCATTTTTATTCAACAACTAATTATGTTAACAACTACCAGAAGTAGATTATGGCAGGAATATAAACAAAATATTCTAAATTCTTATTTCAAATAGAAATACCTCTAAACCTATATTTTATATCGACTCTGACAATTAGAGAGAAATTTAGATTAAGTAGTCTTGAGGAAAATATAACTGATACACATATAAATAAATATGCACAGGAAAAATGTTTCATTATGGATTCAATAATAACAATAATTTGGACAGAAATCCAATGTCCTTCCACAAGTTGTAGGTTAAATTAGTGCTATTACAACCATTCGATGGAATACTAAAGATATATCAAAAATGGTGTGTGTGGGGGAAGATGTGAAAGAATATTTAACCACATGAACAGTAGAATGTTCATGAGTCATTGTTAGTAAAACAAATTAAATTTTCATTAGGAGCCATCCTATTTTGTGAAAAAGATGTCATCATAGGTGTATTTATATGTTATAAATTGATGGGGGATTAAGAGTGATCTTTATCTTCCCAGATAAAAATGAACATTGAGATATTATGCAGTGTATGTAGGTAGAGCTTTCATAATCCACTCACCAAGTAGCTCATTGTGATCAACAATTTGGCAGGTGAATATACAACAATAAAGATACATTTACCTGAATATACATTTAACAAAAAAGCCAAGCCTCTTAACAGCCTTTACATTTCACTTACCATAAAAACGTTGGTCAATCTTTCTTCTTCACTTTTCTTTTGAAAAATATATCTAAAGATGTCCAAGTTAGCTGTATTTGCGGGCACAATTTCTTTGTATTTGTTGTGCAGTGCCTTCATTCTTTTAATGTTTTAATTACAAAGTATGGGGTGGACAGACTGAGAGCTTCGAATCTGTCCATGAGCAATCTGTACATTTTATGATGCTTCAACACTGCTTAGGAAGACAGAGCAGGCTAACCTCAGCGTTAGAAAGCACATTTCATTAAGTGAAGGATATTTGTATTTCAGTAAAAAGACATTGCTTATCTAATATCAGCTTATCCTATTTTTGGCAGCTGAGTGGAAAAAAAAAAGTTTCTCATTAAATCTGAAGAAACTGCAGTGCACTGCCCAGAGGTTCCAAAACTTTCCCCATTCATCAGGCTTTCCTGCCTTGGAAATTTTCCCTCACATTCCCAGGTCAAAAGAAAAACATTTCAGTTTTATTTATTATGGATAGAAATACACATGACTTAATGAGTATGTACATCTAACAACTTAGAAACCATTTGAAAAGTAATATAAATTATAAAAAAATCTTTTAATTTTATTCTTACCTAACCACGATTCCTTTTTGATAGGATATGTGTGCCCGTTGGACATGAAGAGGACCTTCATCCTTGGAATCCCCTTGGACATGATCGCTTTACCTCTAATCCCCATTTTCATGCATCCTGTGCTTTTTATCACACAAACATGTCAAAACCCCAACTTCAAAAAGACGTCATGATAAGGAATGCAGCCCCATCCAATGTTGAAACTGGGAACTAGCTCAAGCTAGTAGTTCCCACTGTGTCTGACAGCCATCTAGTATCAGGATGTTTCCTTAAAAATCTTAAAATATCCCAGAGCATTCCCACAAATTTGCTGGGTACTCTAGGCTTCTGGGCAGACAGACTGGGAATGACAGTAATAGACTGTATTCAAAGGTCACAAAATCACATTTTCTGATAAATTAACCTTCATAGCAGCATCTTCTTCATGTCTACGTGCTTTAATCAAGGTGCCATATTTATGCTTGTTGTCCTGTTTCTTTTTTTCTAATATATTTAATTAAAAATAATTTTGTTGACCACTGATTGGGTGAAACTGACACTAATTATGGGAGAAAAAGTGGGAAAAATAAATAGCCTTTTTCATTGGGCACTATTTTCACAAGTATTGCAGAGCTAATACATCAGCCACTATCAGGTCTAAGTATTTCATTAATCACAGGCTATAATAGAGCAGACAGAGAAAATAATGGATGATGGACAACACAGGATGCGGGGAGGAGTCAAGGGAAAAGAAGAAGTCCCTGTCCACACAGGAAAGAGAGAGAAGCTCTCAGGCTAAATCTCCCCCTCCAGAGGTTATAAAACTTTGGAGTAATATCAGATAAAGGAGAAATAAATAAACAAAAGCAAAACAAACAAACACTTGCAAAAGACAGAAAACAAATATCTCTATCTCTGTTAAATCAATGTAATCTTAATTATGTTAGGTTTCTTTGTTTATTTTATTTTTTTTGAAACTACTACATAATGGCATTCAATTTTGTGTATTGCAGGTATAAGAAAAATTGTGTTTTTATAATTTTGCCCAAGTAATTTCAGAATCTATCCTAAAAAAATTAATAGAATGCCAAAAAATTCATTGTAATACCATATGTAAAAACACAAAGAAATTTTTAGATATCTAATATTAAGGATAAATAATATATCATGATAAAGCCATAGGATGACATCACTACATTTAGGTAAAATAATTTCAGTCATATAGAAAGTGAGTATGTTTGAAAATCCTAGGAACAGAATAAAATGTCAGCAGTGGCAAACCTCTGGGCGGTTATACTTACTATAGTTTTACTTTGGTTCTTCTTATGTTTTTGGAAGTTCTGAAATGTTCTATCTCCAGCATGTACTTCTTTCGTAGTAAGAAAAAAAAATCAACTTCTTAAGTTCATGCCCTAACTGAGGGAAGAACTAGTGTCTTTTTTAAGAAGAGGAAAAGACAGCCAAGATCATTCTTTCTCTCCTCGCCTGCTCACAGAGAAGAGATTATATGAGGGCACAGTAGGAAGGCAGTGGCCACAGGCCAGACTGAGGCCTCATGAGAACCCAGCCCCACAGCCCACCTTGATCTTGAACTTCCAACCTCTAAAACTACAAGAAAATTAATTTCTGTTTTAAGTCATTCTGTGGTATTTTTTTCAAGGTAGCCCAAGTAGACTAATACAGTTCTTTTAGCCAAAATTTTTATAGCGATTTATAAATATGAAAAATTATCATCAGTTTAAGGGAAAAAATTCACACAGAAAATACTATGCACTTTTATCATTACAACTCAACAAGGTTAAGAGCATAACTAAATAATAGAAAATACTTTGTCAAATCAGTTTTCTATTTTTTGTGGTTTTTACATATTATTTGTTTTATCAATATTATTTTAATAAATTGGTCCCAGAGGGTTACTAATGCTATGGAGGTTAGCTATAAGCTTTCTTGATCCTATTACAGGATGATAAAATTAGTGCCTTTAGGAAGATCTTTGGTAACTACGACATGAGTTTGGTCTGAGAGAATGACGCCGCAGCTGTCATTTCATACCCCAAACTGGGAACAAGTTCATAGGTAGGTTTTTCCTTAGAGGTAGCAGAAAGAATTTAGATAGGCCAACGTTTTAAAATAGGTCTAGTAGTTTATAATCAGCCAGAAAATAAGAAGTATATTTTAAATATTTTAATAGTAAAGCATCCTAGTTTAAAAATATAATAAACTAAAGCAAACTTATAATGTTCTGAATATTTTTATATTCTCATTTATGAATTATCATTGCTGTAGACAAAAGGTTTTTCATTCATGAATAGCTACTTTGTATATTTTTAACTTATGGGTATTATCTAAAACTTTCTCTGTTAACTAATAATTTCTCCAGTTTAATTGCAGTGAGATTGCTTAATCTTAGTTTCCAAAGCACCTGGAATCTGTTGACAGCAGGTGGCAGCAATACCAACTGAGACCAGGTAAAATTCTAAGTGACATCTGGGAAAAAATTAGCTAAACATTTCATAATGCATCCTTGGAGTGAAATAATGGATCCATCCAGCCTTTTGGCAGGAGAGTTGCCATTTTGCCCAGAAAGAAACTTCTACTTACATAATCCCTTTTCCAGCACTATCCAAATTGTTCAATTCTAAAGGGAGCAAAAGCCAATGCCTTCAGGTGGAATTTACAACTGATGATTCTTTTTCTCTTTATTTCAGTGTTTTCAGCAATTGCCTCTTCTCAGAACTCATTATAAATGGAAATTCTTTGACCCTATCCCTGACTTAAGGCATCAGACAGAAACTCTGAGTCTTAAGAAGCCCTCCAGATTATTTTGATCATGTTCAAGTTTGAGAAGCATTGCCTTCATGTAATATTCAGGGTGTTAAATGTCTATGGTAATGGTGAATGTGAAGAAAATCATCTTATTTTCATCCCCCCCCCATTTCTATACCACTCTCTTAGTTGCTTGCTGATTTCTTCCTAAACAAAACTAAAGTCTAAAAAATTAGAGCTGTTTTTTTCCCAAAGATAATCAAATAAGTATACAAAGAAAGTCAAGAAATAAAAAGGAAATATTAGAGAAATACATATTTTTTAGGCCATTTAAACTTGGTTAGATTACCTTAGAGTGAAGATAAGAAAAATAAGCAAATCTCAGGTGAAACTGATTATAGTATGTCTATGGATAGAATACAAAAAACTGTCTTCCGTGTGCCCCAAATGATATGAAATCTTCAGTGATTCTCTGGTCGCAGAATAAGCTGCTCTATAACAGACACTATCTTTAAAGGGGTGTGGATGAATTTTCAAGGCTAGTGTCATATTACAGCTAATATTCTCATCACTGAAAGTCATCTGAAGTGGTTGGCTCAGAAGATTCTAAGCAGAAAGCAGGACCTAGCTTTCTAGAGGTCTTCATTTAAAACTCATCTTCCAGGCAAAAATGATGGCAGTCTTTCAGTTTCTCTTCAAGAGTCCTTAAGAACAGAGATGCTTCTCTCCATCAGAAAATGGAGAGAGGCAAATCAAAACCAATGCACAATAGGACGGACAAGAGTGCTTTTACAAAGACCAGCTTGGATGCATGCAAGGGCCTTCAATCACGGCACAGAAAATCCTTTTGGCTCTGTGTGAATGCCTCTTCCATCTTTCTCTTTCTCTCTTTTCCCCCCTCTCCAATAGTGGGGAAGTTATTATCCCTCTCTCTTACAATTTTTTTAAGCCACATAGCAACTACCATAACAACAGGAAGCCCATAGCCTTGTACGTATGATATCTTTGATCCTCCTTTCAACCTATCCCAGTTGTTTGAACCTCAGAGAGCGTATAGGAAAGAAAACAAACCCTTTGAATACAGTGTGATTAATTATTTACCTCTTTATTCAAGTCTTATACAAAAGGAGAAAACAATTTTTATTATTCTGAGTCAGACCTAACCTAAGGGAAAATAATGGACAATCTCCTAGAGATAAGCTATAGAAATATGAAAACTTTAAGGCAAAAAGCCCTGATAGAACAAAGAATGTCATGTACACACACACACAAACAGCAAACAGATAAACCACCAGCCTTTGGCTCAGGGAGAGAATTGACCACAAGAATCTGGGGGATTCCGACCTTCATCTGAATCTGGCTAGGTGGCAAAGGAAACATGTACAAGGTAAGTCTAAGGAGTGACAGTATTAAGCAAAGTTGCGTGAGTCACTATTTACTTTAGGACAGAGTTTACATAAACACTTCCATTTAAAAACCTATGGCTTCCGTAACCACTTCTCAACCAAATAAGAGAAAACATGTAATCACTGAAGTTCCTGGACAGGCTCAAGCAAAATTCTCTATTTCCCTTAAACCTCCTCAAGTGATTTCATATTTTTATCTTCTCTTAAGACTCATCCATATTATCAGATTTGATGAATAGACTGTTCATTTCTTTCCCTCAGGAGTTGCTGTTCTTTCTCTCCTGCCCTTAATTTTCAGCTTTATTCTATTACTCACTCTTTCCTCCAGGCTGTTAAATATAAAATAAGGAGTGGAATGACAAAATTCTGAGAGTGGTCTTTTGAATAACAGTGTGAGTCCAATGAATGGACAGGCATGTCTGACATTAAACCCACAGCCTATGGGAGCCAGAGAATTTAGAAAACATATTTCTTCTATTTTAAGTTCAATTTACAGGAGCAAGAAGATTAAACATGAATTTCACTCTCTGGGTGCAAGCATGCCCCATTTTTCTCTTGCATGGCAACTTGCATAGAATCAAAAGAAGCTAATTTGCTAAACTTCTGTGGGGCCTCAGTTGGCACATTTTCAGAAATCATTTGCAAGGCTAGTTGTTCTATTCACAAAATCAAAAGAAGACATCAACCCACAGGCCAAAAAAACACTGCAAAAGAAGAATCCCGAGAACAATATAACTTTCTGAATTCCTCTGAGATGTTGATTCCAGTGCATTGAAATAGCTGGTTGTAAATAATTCAATAACTGTCAAATTAAATATTCTCAAAGTATAAGGAGGTTCAAATAAGATCGCATGCAGTGTGTCAGTGACATCTTTCAGAACTTTCCATATGCTGAAAAATACTCAATATGCTTTGCATGCACTTTAGCCTTTGATGACTTGTTATATAGATATGTTCTGTCATTGTTTTGGTGTAGAGATTATTCCTTAGTATTTTTATTTGGATTTGAATGGTAGAGATTTTTCAGGCAGGTATTTTCACCCTTGAACATGCTTTTTCTTATTTTCCAATACTGTATCTATCTATTTCTCACGAATTGGCATACACAACATAGAATTTCATTTGTTTTCTATTCATTTATTTAAAAGGTGGCATTTTTAGTATCAATTTTAAAGAGAATTTATCTTTCTTATTTCATTACTTTGGACCAGGTTACATTTTAATTACTTGATTTCCCAATGGTTCAGAAATAAGGGGAAGTTAAATTATCACTCTTTATGAACGAATGGCTACCATTTTGCTTCCTCTAAAAAGTATCCATAAGTACCCTCAGTTACTTGGCTTTGTCTACCAAGAAGAAAAATAAAACTCATGTACTTCATAGAAAAAGCTTCCTTCCTAATATTTGATTTTGACTGAAAATTTAATTGACATTTCTATTATATAGCTTTCACTGAATTAGTAATTATACGAATAACTACTGGTTATTAGGTTATAGTACCTATAACCCATAATCTATCACAGTACTAAGACATATATGTATATGTAAACATATATGGCAATTAATTCTTCTCAAAATCCTAAGAGATAAACACTATTATTATTCACATTTTACATATTATACATATTTTACAGAAGAGAGATTAGGAATGTCTGTTATTCAAGGCCACTCAACTATTAATAGGTAAAGATGAGTTTCCAAACCTTGAGAATCTTATTCCAGTGCCCACATTTTGCCCACTTTGTTTTTGCTGGGTAATTCACATTTCGGGGGTGTTAGGCTTCACATGGAATATAGACAGAGTGGTTGGCCATTTAAACTTTATGAATTGAAGGGTAGCAGAGGGGAATCTGCAACTCCTCAGCACAAACCATTTCTGTACTATTTACTCAAGGGAAAATAATGGACAATCTCCTAGAGATAAGCTATAGAAATAATAATAATAAATACTTCAGGGCACGTAATTGCCTTACCTGACGTCCTCAGCATTAATGCCACTGTAATTCCCTGTAGTTGAGCAACTATCTTTAAAAGCCCTCAGTGAAAACGAACACGTTTTCTCAGAGAAGGCATGCAGCAATTAACGGATAAAAAGGCTTGAGATTCTGTAGTTCTCACCTGGAAAAGAGTGGTTCCTTAAAGAAATGGTGTAAGAATATCGTTAGTCTGGATTAGGAGTGAGATTCAGGGCAGATAAGGAATTTAGCACATTAATGCTGTACACTGGGCCACAGGTAGAATATGACAGTTGGTGGCTTTATAAGTTTAGGTCAATTTCCCTTGGAACTAAAGTTAGAAATGGTGCTGGGGGGACCATGTAGATCGGGGGTCCTCAAACTATTTAAACAGGGGGCCAGTTCACTGTCCCTCTGACTATTGGAGGGCCGGACTGCGAACCCTGGGATGAGTCGGCTGCTAAGCAGGACAGGCAGCAGTGGCAAAAACACCTAGCGGGCTGGAAAAATGTCCACAGTGGGCAGCATGTGGCCGTGGGCCGTAGTTTGAGGACGTCTGATGTAGATCATTGTCATTGGCTATGCTCAGTCTTACAAAGTACATGTAACTGGTTCACAGCTATGTAATTGGCACTTTCTACCAGTGACCTTTCAACTAGGACCACATTATGCACTTGCTGTGCCACTGTCTTTCAAGCTCTCAATTCTTATTATATGTCTTAAAATTGGTCCCCCATAAAGGGGATTATTGAGAGAGGGACTGTTACATGAAGGTGGGATCTTGAAAATTATCAAGTCCTAGTCGTCTCATGGACAGACACTAAAGCTAATGCAAATACAGGTTAAGTGATGCGTCCGAGCCACCTAGATACTCATTGGTAAAATGCTTTGCAGTACTGATAGCCAGTACTCTCTCCTGAAGACACTTTCAGACAAAGAGCATGGTGTATTAAAGTGCAGATGAAAGTCAGGAGTGACCAAAGGAAGTTCAGTTCTTAAATATCAAACCAATTCAGTTAATTTCTGATTGGTTCTGACCGCCCCCCCACACACACACCTCCATCACTTTCAGTTTTACTGTCTGCAAAAGCTATTCATTTTTCTTTCTTTTTTCCGCCACAACATCAGGGACATGAAGACTTTTCCCTGCTGTATGTAGCATCTATGTCTTCCTTATGCATCACCCTTATTCAGTTTTACAAGAATAATGGATCTTCTTATTCTGATTTTAAATCATTTCTTCTAAAATCTGTCAGGTAATTACACAATGGTGTGTTCCTCATGAGTATTAATAATTGCAAACTAATTTTGATCTATTGAAGGTCATAGCCTGAGCTAGTTCACCAACATCTAGACTGCTGGCTACAAACTCAGCATCATAACTGACTGCCACAGCTATAAATACAGAGAAATGTTCTTTTGTTATTGCCAGAAATGCTTTTTGTCTTTCTCTGAACATGTTTTCTTTTAAAGTAGGTCTGAAAGCTTTTAGTCTTGTGCTATTATTTCAGCAACCATCATTCTCCCCCAGCCCAGTGAAAGCAGATTGCAAAGCATGGTACGAAGCGCAATGAGGCGCCACCTCCCTACAGGCTGTCTTTAAGGAGTTGGAGGAGGTCAGTGAGGGCGATTGGACTTGGAACCCTATTGATATGTATTCAAGTGTGGAAATGAGTTGTCTGTTAATAAGGTAGACACTTTATTTGTCTTAATGTTTTTCAGTCTCCACCAATTATAATTGCAAATAACAGCCCTCAGCTTCTCCAGCTGGTTGTTAACAGCGACGAAAGACTAACCTGAAGGTCGCTGTTGCTTAATTATAAACAGAGCAAAATCCTGAGTAATAGATTGAGCCACTGGGTGGATTTCTAGTTTTACATTGTTACCCTGAAATACTTCATTAAAAACCTAAAATGTTATCCCCTCAAATGTTCAGATATAGTCTTACTCTTTCTAATTATCTTCTTTTACCGATTATAACTAGATATTCTCAGACGTACTGACAAGGGGAGGTAATAGCTAATAAGAAGACTTAGTAGCTAATAAGAAGTAACTCTTCCCAGCTGATCATTAATCTGTGAGAATTTTCTGTATTGATTTGTATTACTTACCTAGCCAAAAAGCCATCTGGACACATACAAGGCAGATACCAAACTTCTTCAAAGTGCCAGGGCCTGACTAGAAAATGATGTTCCTAGAAATTTACATGAACGTAATTGGCTTTTACATGTGTTAAATCCACCCAAGTCAGCTATTTTGTTAATCTTTTAACAGTCTCTTCTAGTGAGGAGTCTAATCATGTGTGGAACTTCTATTCCTAAGCATGAGAAAAGTCTAACTAAGTCAGAAAATGAATTAAAACTGTATTGATAATGGGTAACCTCTTCAGAAACCATCCAGAAATAAAAACGTTTGGAAAAAAGTTTCTTATTATTAGGACATACTATTTTAAGAAATTAATTTTCTTCCCTGTTGCTATGGGCTACATGTTTCTGCCCCCCTCACCCCCAGTGTGATGGTATTTGGAGGTGGGACACTGAGGAGCTGGTTAGCTGAGGATTGTGGAGCCCTCGCGAATGGGATTCACATCCTCACATGAACTCATGGAAGAGAAATGATCTCTCTCTCTCTTTCTCCCCTTCCTATCTGAGGATATAATAAGACTCAGCTATAAATCAGAAAGGAAGCCTTTGGTACACACTGAACTGCCCACCACCTGGTCCTGGACTTCCCAGACTCAAAAACTGTGAGAAATACACTTCTGTTGTTTAATCCATCCTGCCTATAGTATTTTGTTTAGCAGCTCAAACTAAGACAATATTATCCTTAATTTTTTATTATTTCTCTACTAAAAGTAATACACTTCCATAAATTTGTGTCTATGGATATATAAAGTTTTATGTTTGTACAAGAATAAAATATAATAAAACTACAATGTTCCTAAAATGTGGTTCCCTGACCTACAGCATCAGCATCACCTAGAATTTGTTAAAAATGCAAATTCTCAGGCCCTACCCTAGACATAGTGAATCAGTAATTCTGGGGTGAGGTACTACATTGGTGTTTTAACAAAACCCCCAGTTAGTTATGTGGCATCTAAAGTTTTAGAATCACTGTTTTAGAGGACTTTTGTTTTTTAAATTTGACTGCATAGCCCAACAAGGCAACATTACATATAAAACTTTAGAATTCTTTGCTGTGTTTTTCAACCTGGAGTACTCCCAGCCCTGGGCTTCATAGAAGAGGGGTGTAGTACGCAGGGAAGTTTTGTTGAAGTCTGCTGTCTCTGACACCCTGGATATGTTTATCAACTCTCTCTTTTTCTTTTTTGGCAGTCTGACTCTCCTGGGTAGAGTGCAATGGAATCCTCATTGCTAACTGCAACCTTAAATTCTTGGGCTCAGGTGATCCACCTGGCCTCAGTCTCCTGAGAAGATGGGACTACAAACATAGACCACCATGCCAAGCAAATTGCTCCCCCCCCTTTTTATAGACACTGGTCTTGAATGCCTGGCTTCAAGCAATCCTCCCACCTCAGTCTCCCAGAGTGTTAGGATTACAGGCATGAGCCTACATCATTCACTCTTATTTGTCCCGGATGTTCTTAAGTGAGGAAATGGAAGATGTTCTCTCCATTTTTCTATCTGTCAGGGATGGCCCTACTAACTTGACTTGAGACTACAGTTCTCCTGCCTCCACCATTATCCTCACTTTTTCTTTATCAAAAGACATCTTTAGTGTAAGCATACTGAAAAGCAACAATTGAAATACAAATGCTTACTGGTTGGAATAATATATAACCAGAATGAATTAGTAAATAGAAAGATTTCCCCCCAAATGAATTGTTATTTAATTTAAAATACTAAACACTTTTAGTTTAGTTTTTTTTGTTGTTGTTGTTGTGAGGTTATATGATCTCCTCTTCTTCTGTATTTAATTGGTCTTCATATTATGACCCCATGGAGATAGCATAATTTAGGGTTTCTTTTATGTCCTTAATTCAAAGTAGACAATCCTTAATCTATATCTGATTTTTTTATTTTTTTAAAAATTAACTTGCAAATGAAATTTAAAACTCTAGAAAATATATCATTAAATTCTTATTACCATACATTTAATTATTCCATCATGAGGTAGGCAATCACAATGCCAGATGCAGCAGAAACAGAAGCAAAATCAAGTATCTTCTCCTGGGGAAAAAAAGCCACAAAATTTTAAAGCTTCAAAGAACCCACAAATGAAGAAGATTAAGGATCACAGGACAAGATAAGAACCTAAGGACAGTTGTGGAATGAGAGGGCATGGTATAGGTACAAGCTGATGGAAACTCAAGACAAAGCACCCCTTTGAGAATGTTTCCTTGAGCTTCTGCCTCTGGCTAACTCCCCAAAATATTAGTCTGCTCAAGTTATCAGTCAGAATGGTTAAGTGCAAGACTTTAAAACTCTTCTTTGGACTAAAGTCTTGGCGAAAACAAAACAAAATGTAATCCCTATCTACAGAGAAAAGATTTTTGTAGAGTACTTGAAATACACATGCATGATGGTGGGTTATAAATGTGCACTCAAGTCGAAGTAGAGAATATTGAAAAACAAAACAATTCAGGTGAAAGTAGCTTATACTTTGCTGCTTTAAATCAAAAGTGAAAAATAAAAGCCCAGGTATCTGTGTTCTTGTCCCGAACTTTATGCATTTTACTATTCTCAAAAATGTGCTAAAAGACACAACAGTTAAAAACTACCAAAAAAAAAAAAAAAAGAAAGAAAGAAAGAAAAGAAAAAGAAAAAGAGAATCCAAGATGAGTGGTGACATTATATCAATTTTTTAGCAGGGCCCTTTGTTTTAAATGCTTATAGCACTCCCACCACACTTTCACAGAAGTGGTAATTAAAATTATATTCTAAGAGTCTAATAAGTATTTTATTATAAGTGTGAGGATGAAAGAATTGCTCACAAAGATAGCTGGAATAGTAAACAGTTTTTTTTTTTTCCTTGAAGAACTGGACAGTATCCATCTTTTCCCAATGTGAAATTATTGAAAATACTATCCTTTCAAAAGCTACCTTACTCAAAACACGTTAACATTATTAATTCACCAAACTTCTGCCACCAGGCAGAAAGAATCAAAGAATCTTCTCAAGGAAACCTAGGGGAGTGATCTGACCCTCACTGACACCTTGACATTCTTTTCCCTCCAGCCACAGTGACTCAGGTACATTAACCCTCTTCCATTCTCGTAGACCACCCTTAAGGATCATACCACATCCTTAAGCCACATTTTCTTTTTCAATTCTCCTGTTCTTTACAATTGAACTTGATTCTAATGGAATAAAAATGTTCAGAAGTGGATCTCAGTTTAGTTTGTGAAGTATTACTGAGTGTTCTACCTAGAACATACTTGTAGGTTATCTCAACTTTTCATTGTCTTTGAGCTATTTCACACCTCTCTAAGTTGTAGAAAATAGTATAAAGGATTCTATTTCATAAACATGCGAATTAGTTGGATTACAATTGATTTTTGCCCTGTAAATAGACTTATTTTTGCATCTATTTGTAAATTCACTTCAACCATTGGTTATTTACATATATGTGTGTAATTCTTTTGAGGTTTCCTTGAATCAGTTTTAACATCTCAGTGGTAATCTCATTAAGTCAAGAGCTAAATACAATGTTTGACATGTGTTCATTGTTTATCTGTATGAGTGTCATGATTATATCTTATTAAAAAAAATCTTCAACACTCCTTTTGCTAAATGCCACGTAATGCAGAAATCATAATCTGAAGGACTGGGAAAAGGGTTACTATGTGGTGGCAGAGTTTGGGTAAATGAGTGTCAATGACTGGTACTAATGTTAAAGACAAAACATTAAAAAAATAAAGGGATCTCAAAAGGTGCTAACTATTCTTTTCCCTGATTACACAATTTTCTTTTGATTGTTCTAAAAATCTTCCCTATAAACTGTACAAATATTTTATGTAATATAGAATCAAGATAAGTATTTATGAATGTATTTATCAAGTTGTTCTCTTTTGCCTCACTTGCCATCTAGCACTTGATATCTTTTTTTTTTTGCACACGGAACTAATCCTTTAACACATCAAAGATTTATAATTTCACAAAAGCACTAAAAACTGTTTTCTTTTTGCAGAACAACTCATGAATCCCTCCCAAGCATCCAAAGAAGCAAGGGGCACTGGAAAACAGTTTTGAAAATTCCTGTATACACTATCCTTAAATAAGGATCCTTCCAGTGTTACACTTGCATCTGTATTTTGATCCCAAAATTCTTAGAGGTCATGTACATAATGTGTTAATGTACCAAAGAGGTTCTGACTGGAAGAACAGTAGAAAGGAAAAATATGAAGACAGACAATTAACGTGTTTATCTCCCCAAAGTCCACATTATTGACTGCCATTCTTTAAAGCATTGTGTCAAGAGTCTACTCCACACATCCTTGCTAATTGCTGCAACACTTAAGAATTCATACACTGTAGTGCTTCATGTCCTGCAAAGTTTTCATTAGTATGATGTTGTTCTGTGTATACTTATCCCATGACTCCAATAGGCTCTATATTCTCTGAGAGTAGAGAGGAAATAGCAGCCTTTGTGTCACAGGTGCAAGACTGAACGTTGGAAGTATCAGTACTCCCTGATCAATCAACTGATCAGTGATATCAATGTTGGCACAGGAATGAGGGCTTCATAAAAAAGAACACTGTTTGCAATTGACATCAGAAAGACTGGATTTTGACCCTTTCTGACACTTAATATCTATTTGATTCAAGCATTATCTCTTTAAAAAGTGTGCATTTTATAAAAGTGGTGAGATTAAATGAGATGCTATACACAAAGTGCCTGATTAAAGGAAATGCTGTATATGAAATGCCTGGAGAAGACTAGGACATAATCAATGGTAACTAATAATGGATTATAGCAGTTTCTCTTCTGGCTTTTTAGTATGTGACAGATACCACCTGACATTGCTAATATTATGATATATTATATTGTTATTGTTGTTTAAGGTGCTTTGAAGAATCTAACTATATCATTTTTCATAGGTACACAGTTCTTGTTACCTTTAAAACCAAGAGTGGGGTTCAAAATGTTGAGAGAAGTTTAACTAGGATGATAAACGGAGTGGGGGAGGGGTTAGGACTGCTCTGACAACAGACTCAAAGGTTGAAAAACTGACAAATAGACTCTGAAGTGGCAGAGGCTAAAAGATGTGATTGACATTTATTTAATCACAAATAGTACAGAAATGGTGAACATGGATTTGTTCATTAAATCCTGAACTACTAGGATGAGGGGCACCTTTTGACATGTGGGCAAGGTAATTTCAAAATGAATAAAGAAAATCCTACTTCAAATGGCAGAGGGAGAAGCTATTAAATACGTTATGCCAAGATATGGTGAGGTAGGAAATGAAGGAGAACAAAAAGAGGTACATCCAACTTATGAAAGGTGAATCTACAAATAACTTTTAAAAATAGATAAGAATTAGTTCTAAAAGACAACTCAAACCTTCCATCATCTCACTGGGCTATTATTGCAATAAAATGCTTGACTTATGAAGCCAAAGAATTGATATCCAAAGTGTGGAAATTGGTTTATTTTTATGACTTAATTGTTTCCTTAAAATAAATACTCAAAATATCCAGTGAACAAAATTTCAATCTATTAATAGAGCACACATGAAAAATTAAATATATGCAAATTTATGTGTTCTATTTCTATAGATCCAGCATAACACATTCAACTAAAGAGTTACGTGCAATGTTAAGTGAGTTGAATACAAATTAGTTGTGGTAGAGAAGTGAGATCATTTTGGGAAACCAAACAGCACTGGGAGAATTGGGAAGTGTTATGTTTTCATTCTGTGTGTGTGTTTTTTTTTTTTTTTTTGCTGTTATTAATATTAATTTTGTGAATGGATTCTAAAGAGACTATTATACAGAAATCCCACTAGTGTTAATAAGAATAGGTAATCTGTTTTCCATACATGAATTTACATATGATCTTTGAATTCTTAGTGACCTAGGCATGTTCATGAGCCATCTCGGAGATTCTGGAGGCATTCAGAGATTCAGGCAAGCAGTTAGTTGATATGCTTTCCAAGTCTCCTCCCCTCAAAACAGTTCTACCCAGGGTAGATTCTCCTCACTGTAGACACAGTGTATCTGCTCTCTCACTCCACCGCCTGCAGCTTAGAGATAGGCGGAGAGCAGTTGCACTGATGAGAGCAGGGCTTCGCAGGCAGAGTGGAAATGAATTGTGCTTATCGAGGACTTTGTGGTTAGTCACAGTCATTCCCTATCTCAGAACACCAAAGAGCTGACTGCATTTTCCACCAAGGGATGTGTAATATGTTTCAAAACAAATGTATGGTGTGACCATGAACTACAAAGTGTAATGGGGCAGAAAATGCAGACGCACATTATTTTGCCTCCTACACACTTGGAGCTTCTCGTCTTTCCTCTGGCAGCCTTCGAGATGGTGACAGTTACTTTTTTTTTTTTTTCCGCTGTAGCATAGAAAAACAATCCACAGAGAGACAGGAGATATATTTAGATCAACGACCACATTATCATTTATAGGAATGCCTTCACTGTGTAATGCTTTGGGAATAAATTATAAAGTGCAAATCTCAGAATATATGGAATCACTGAGGTTGTCTATAAGTGGGTGGACATGTGGGGGAAAGATGTCATGATTTTCCGCTCTTATTGTGCCTTGATGTTCAGAATCTCAGGCCTCTGGTTGCTACTCAACCACTCGTATTATCTCAGCTAATCTGAGAAATAAGCCACTGCTATGGGAATTATTCTCACTTTATCAAAGAGGAAAACTGCATTGAGAGGTTACATAGCATGCTGAAGGCCAAATCTCTTAACTCAGATTTGTATTTATGTGGAATAATATCGTAACCTCCTAAGTCTTCATATGTCAAATGAGTTGATTGGATTGGCTCATTTCTATGAGTTCTTCTGATTTTAAAATTCCATGACTCTCTGAAGGGTCTTTCTATTGTGTGTCATTCTCTGAGTGTTGTTGTTTCAGATTAACAATATTAAAATTATTTACTTCCAGAAAGACTTTTAAATTGTAGACTCCAGCATAATGTGACTGTATATGTCACATAATAAAACCTTTAAAATATTTAAAAACTGGTTACTACATGACAAAACCAAGTACCTTTCATACAATGTCTTATTTAATCTTACCAACTTAGTGCAATCAGTATAGTTTTCATTTTACAGATAGGAAATCAAACATCAGAGAAGTTAAATAACTTGCTTACAATCACACAGCTAGTATGTAAGACTTCTATGTTTAATCTCAGATGTCTCTGATTCCAAATGTTTCTGATCTTTGTACCATGCCACACTGCCACCACTTGTTATAGTCTGTTATTTAATTGATTGCTTTATATTATTCCTACTTCTATCATTTAAAATTCATATTTTGTGTCTCCTGATATTTCTTTTCTCAACTCTGTCTTTGGTCATGCTTTATATTTCTGTAAAATAAATATTACAAGTGTCGAATTCCTCTCTCTTCCCAAAAGTAGGTCACGTGCATATAAAGGAAAGGGTGAATTTACAAATGAAATGTAATTAAAGTGTATTAAGAAGTTGTATAAATACTAGCAAACTTCTATGGGAAATGTGTTTAAGTACTATCTAAAAGTCAATTATCCATAAGGTGTCAATTATAGGAAAAATTAAAACAATAGGGTTAAGGAATGAAGCACTTTTCAGAGATGTTAAAAAGTAGTGGCTTTCAAACTTTTTCTTAGCAGTATAATCCCTTTTAAATGGATTTGGTGTAGTTTGTTGTTGTTGTCGTCGATATGTGGGAGAGTTATTTCCCTCTGGAATTCTATGGCATTCTGATTCTTCACTAATGTGCAATAGTCCCCCAACGATGTGAAAAAGTATCATCTGGTTTAATTGAATCATGATGTAATGATGTTTATCAACCAACTTCTCAAGAAAAATAAAAGAAAAATGATAGTGATTTGCAGCATTTCTGGTCTCCATGGTATACTCATACTCCCCGGATGAGCTATTTTAAGCTACAGTATGATGTCACTGAACTGAAGTTTGGGAGATATTGTTGGAGCCTGGACACCAGGCCACTGGCCCCAAACTGTCAGGACACTGACTGCTGCACCAGCTTACTTGGGGCAGGTCTCATTAGGTCTCAAGTTCCAAAGCACCTTAGAAGCCACAATCAATGTTAGTAGGAGCAATCTCTCCTCAGCAGTCTGTCAGTCTTAGTCCTAGCAACCTCGACGAGCTCCTCCTGAGGCTATTTATAGAAGTGAGACTATAAATCTCACCACAGGTGTGCACACTGTGAGGCAGTAACGTCGGTGTTCTGGTCTCCTGCTCTTACGTGCTCTCCTGCTCTTCAATGAGAGACCAGTGATGTTAAGTCCCTTCCCCAATCCCTTACTGCCAAAGTATTTCTCACAGGTGCCTCCTACAGACGTACACAGTCTGTTTTCCCAAACTACCTAATGAAAGTATCGTGGGGAAGGCAAAGGGTTCTTGAGATGTACCTCCTATTGCAATTCTGTCACATTCTGTGAACTATGTCAGAAATTGATTGGAATTAGAAATCAACAGTAACACACTACAAGTGAAATATTCCTAGAGTAGGGGGGACTACAAACTTGTATAGACTTTATGGAAAGAAATATGAGTCTTCAAAAAACTAAATGTAGCCCTTCCACTTGATCCTGCATTCCATTACTAGGTTTCTACCAAGAAGAAAAACATCATTCTATCAAAGGAAATATGTACTCAAACATTTACAGCAGCCCAATTTATAATCACAAAGATGTGGAAACACCCCCCAGAGCTCTTCAACATGAATGGATTAATAAAATGTGGTGTAAATACTATTCAGCCATAGAAGAGATGGAGACTTTGTATGCTTTGTTGCAGGATGGATTTGGAGAACAGTCTCTAAAGCAGCGGTTCTCACCCTGTGGGTCATGATCCACAGGAACTGTATTAAAGGGTCATGGCATTAGGAAGGTTGAGAACCACTGCTCTAAAGTATCACAAGAATGGAAAAACAAGCCACTGCACATACTCAGTGCCAATTTGAAACTTGCAGATCGGGGTCCTTAAACTTTTTAAACAAGGGGCCAGTTCACTGTCCCTCAGACCCTTGGAGGGCTGGACTGCAAGGCCCCAGGTCAAGTCGGCGGCTAAGCAGGACAGGCAACGGTGGCAAAAACACTCAGCGGGCCTGATAAATGTCCTTGGCGGGCTGCATCTGGCCTGCAGGCCGTAGTTTGAGGACGCCTGTTGTAGATTAACAACATGCTCACGTGGGAAGAAACTCAATCAAATCCAAGAAGAGGAGGAAGAGAAAGGGGGTCAGTGGGTCCCCACCCAGCAGGAACAAGATGCAGGTGTACATCATACTTCCTGAGTGAGGAACATAGCTACCACTCAGGCTTTACCTTACCAATGCAAACAATGTGACCTAATTGTATGTATCTTCATTTCATTGGAAATAAAACATCACTCTTAGACTTTATCTCCACTTGTCTGTTCACCTTATCACAGATTGCTTTTTCAATATTCAAGTCATTTCCCTTTACATTGGGAGGGTATTAATTTCGGTAATGGGTATTTTGCTTTGGGGAAAAGGAGTAGGGAGAGATTAAAATCCATCATTTTGATTGCAAGCCTCTGTGGAAGGGCCAGTTACAAGGAGGAAACAGGATGTAGGGATGAGAGTGGGATCTGGAAAATAAGTGTGAAAAGAGTCCCAGAAAAGGGAACACGGCCCTGATAGTAGAAAAGGGTGGAGATGAGATTAATATCAATCTCTGCCTATTTTGTGATTTTTCCTGGAATTCAAGTTCCTGAACTCAGGTGTTAATTCACAAGCTAAGACTTGAACTCAACTAATATTGTATCTTTAAAGGTTATTTATTTTTAAATAGGGTAAGGTAAGGTAAGATACAAAGGAACTAAAACAATTCTGTAAGACACAATGATTATGTGTTATTCTATACACAGAATGAGATCAAAATGATTAAACTATATGAGCCTGTGGAGCAAGTTGGAAGGAAGGACATCAAGTATTTCCCCACTGTATGCTCAGTTAACTACTGCTGTTTTACTCAGTCAAATCAATCTGTGGCAGGCTCTGTGAGAAGTATCTTCTGTGGCTAAAACTGAAACCCAATACAAAAAAACAAAGAGTATTCCAGCTGCTCCAGAAAGTGAGGACATCCCTTTACTCTCCTCATAGATTTGGTCAAAGCAGCATTAAAAACAAGAAAACAAAATGGAAAGCAGGATTTCCTTGAAGGAGCTCAGAAGAAGAATGTGTCATTAAAGAAAAATGTTCATACTTTACTAAGAAGAATGTTCTCTAAGTCAAAGCCAGTTAATACAAAAGATGTAAAGTCTCCATCTTTTTTAATGGCTGAATAGTGCTCCACAGTATACATAGACCACAGCTTGTTAACCCAGGCCTGGGATGGAGGACATTTAGGTTGTTTTCACATTCACACCTCTTGGGGGAGGGACACAATTATAAAAGGGAATTTACCTAACAAATGCAAACCTTGTAACTGAATTCCTCATACCCTGAATGAACCCCAAATAATAATAAGAAAGAAAATTTTAATAAATTTTTAATTTTAATTTTCCTTTTTGGGGTTTATAAATAGAACCAGTTGACTTTATTCAGAATTCAGGAAGACTCTTTACAATTACACAGACATATACAAGATATATTTATTCATATTTTCCAGAATAAAATTCTCTGAGAGAGCTAATTCTTGCTCACTAAACAATTAAGTTGCCTTCAGTAAGATGATGAGGACAACGATGTTGATGATAATGATGATGAAGATTATGATGATTCCTTTGGTCATTTGATTTCTTAAAGCACTTTTTCTACAAAACTTTGGAAGTGAAATTTTATTCATTCACTTATTTATTTTTTCTTACTTAGGCAACTATTTGCCTGTATCTCACTTTAATAACTTTTCATTTGGAAGTCGGTTCCTTGAGACATTTTATAATGTGAAAAACGTCTGAAGATTGAGGAATACTGTCCAATTGTTCCCTCACTGGGATGGCCAGAGGTGTGTAGTGTTTTGTATGCTTTGATACTTATAGATTGATTTGTTCAGCCAGAAAATTGCTTCAGTGAATTACAGGACCAGTACCCCACCCCAACTAGGTTACTCATAATCATAATCTACTTGCTAGAAATGATTGAGAAATACTTACAATGTCATAGGTGAAGACTTTTTATTTTTCTTTTTTTTTTATTGCAGTTTTTGGCTGGGGCTGGGTTTGAACCTGCCACCTCCAGTATATGGGGCCGGCGCCCTACTCCTTTAAGCCACAGGCACTGCCCAGGACTTTCTTTTTGAAGTAAAGTATCTTAAGATTTTCTAGAGGCTAGAATTTCAGATAAAGTTCACCTATCATTATTTTCTGTTAATAAAACTTTGCCCCACTTTCCACTCATGTACATTTATGAAAAAAATGACATTATTCTTTACCCATTTGCCCTCCATTATATGAGACCATCTTTTAATTCCACTCCTTTTATTCTTGTAAAGTGCAGTTGCTTTGGTTTGTAACACTTTTCTTCACACGACCCATTTTTTAATTTTTCTTCTTCTCTCTCTCTCTCTCCCTTTTTTTTTTTTGGTAGCATAATACCCTAAATGAGATTCAGCTCTGTAACTGGGATAATGAACACTCATTGAAAAAGAAGAAGACAACACTGATCATATGGGGTTTGTGCAAAACTCACCCTTGTGAAATAGTTAGAGAGCAAAATTACAAAAAACAAACATAACATATGTTCATGAACATTGAGCATATGGTCAACTAGGAATGCATGATCTAGGTAAACTAATTGCACTGTCAGGTTTTTAGAAGATTTTTTTTTTACCACTTCAATTCAGATAAACAAGTTTTATTGTTCGTTTACTCTGTAAGTATGGAAGGCATTGCATTAGTGCAGCTCCTCTGAAGGGAGCTAGGGATGCTTTCTCCCTTGGAAAGGACGTAAATGGGGCAGGGGAGAACTGGTAAGAGCAATCACTCAGCAGCTCTTTCTCACACAATCATAGAAGCAGAGAATGTTAAGCTTATGGAGAAATGGAGACATAACTTAGTTCGATTCTTTCGTCCTTTATTCATTCACTTAAACATTCAACAACATTTATCGGAGACTGCCTATATGTCAGGATTTGTGTGGGGCAAAAGGAGGCACCATAGCAAATAGTCAAAAGATACCGTCAGTTCTTGCCACATAGATTATTGATTTTTATCCTCAGTCACATGTTAGCGCTTTCCTGATCTTTACAAAGTAGGCAGTTCCGTGACTTGAGCTGTTATTAGAACAGATCAGAGAGAGGAGAGTTCTTTTGGGGGCGGGGTGTGTGCTGAGTAGAACCAATGAAAAAAAAAAGAAAGAATTTTATAACCCTACACTCTTACCCAAAGATCTTATAGTCAAAATATGTGAAGCCAGTCTCCCCATCATGCTGAATCTTTCCCTACTATACCCGGGTCTGACATAAGGTCAAAGCTGATGATTTTAGGAAATACCCTTTCCACAATGTATAACTTTTTCTGCTCTTTTCCCAAAAGCAAATATTATGTTGATTATCATGCATGGACCTTGAGCTCCATAAGTACCAATAGTAGAATGTGCTATAAATAAAAAAGTACAAGTAAATTTCTGTTCCATCTCTCCTAAATTAATTATATGTAAGCACACTGGATAGGAAAGAAAATAGATCTTTTCCTGTTTTGCACATTAGAACGCTCTAGCTTTACTCTCCTGCTATCACTGAGATCGAGTGACCCTTCATCTTACTGACTTGTTTAGTTCCTTTACAGACATCTCTTTTAGGGAGTTATAATTATGAACCCTATTCTGACACATGGAAGGAATCACCTCGAGTTTTTTTTTTTAATAGTCTTGTTTCCATATCCAATGCAGGCATGGTATAACTAGATGTTAAGGCTGGTTTTTCCCCTTGCTGTCACACATGTCTCACTGATGGTCACAGATGTGTTAGCCTGGATATGTAAGTACTAGAGTCTGGAACAGATCAACTCTGTGACTTAATTGCTTGGTTATTTCTTGCTTGCTGACATAGGTCAGACAACTCTTAGCATGTAAGCTTCTCCATCTGACGACCCTGTGTCACAACATTGCCATCTTAACACTTGGTTTCCAAGGTTATCATTGTAGGGGAAGAAGGAAACATGGAAATAGCACTCTGATGCTTAAGAGTTTCAGACAGAAGTGATGTGTGTCATTTGCTGGAATAGTTACGTGTCTCTTCCTAAAAGCAAAAATCTGGCAAAGGTTGTTTTCCTGTGAACCTAGGAGAGGGACGGAAACCAGAAATGAGTGCTTATTAAAGGAGAACTCCAGAGAATTCCTTAAAGAATAACGAGTTCAAGCCTAGGGATTTTCCATATTAGCGATATCCTCCTATCGCTTCACCAGATTCATTTTTCAGGTGTTAACAGCTTGGACACACACAGTGTGAATCATTACCTCATTGTTATTGATGCATACTTTGTCTCTGGAGATAAACCCTGCATTTATCTTCATGTATGTTTTATCATGAAATATTATCAGTGAAAGACTCCAGTAGAAGTTCAGTTATTTAATTAAAATAAATGTATTCTGTTAATGAATAGAATTAAGCCTACAATACACATTCTTAGATTTTATTTGTATTTAAGGTTTCATTTCTTAATTTCCCCCAAGAATTAATTATCCTATATGTAATTTTTCTGATCTCAGATCCACTGTAGAGCAGTTGTTTCAAGCTGTGTTTTAATGTACCCTGGGAATTAAGAAACAGTTCCCCAGGGGCTGCTGTGGGATGAAGGATGGGGATGTGGCAAGTGAGCAGGGACCCTCACTTCCACGCAGCTGGAACAACAGCACTGAGGATTCTGTCTAATTCATATAATGGGGATCACTCTGAGAAAAATATTTCTCAACTAAAATATAAATAGATTTGGGAAGTTGATTCTCAGGCACCTCCACCTTACACTCTCTCCCTCATTAACTTCCTTTCATAGTAAAAAAACTATTTTATAAACCATGAAAATGAGTTTCTTGGTAACAAAGAGTTTCATATTTTATTTATCCTAAATATGATTCTAGCAAAATCTAAGCCATTAATTGTATATGTGTTATAATTAGATTTTAACAGACAGGAGGAACAGGGAAGTCAATATGTAAGCTTAAAATTTATTGACAAATTTTTTGAAAACTTGTCATTGGTATAAAATTGTTAATATGTGAAGGTCTGTTGTTTTAAAAAGTATTTTTGAGATTTTTATCTTCGTCAAGAAGAGAAATTTTACTGAGGTAAATCTAAAACATTTTGTTCAAAAAATTCCCGTTATCACAAGCAATGTAGTGTTTTAAAGAAAACACCTAAAAGAAAAGAGAGAATTATACCCACAAAGACATCTAGAAAATTATGTAAATGCATTAACTCATATATATACACGTACATATATATATAACTCATATATATATATATATATATATATATGGAGAGAGAGAGAGAGCTCAGTACAGTATTAGTTCACCCTTTTGAATGCTAATATAGTCACAAACTAACAAAAATAAACAGCAAACACTGAAAAATTACTTTTCTCCACATTTAGCAGTGCTCTATAATGATTGAAGCTATGCATACAAGTAAACCTGGGAAATTTTTAAAAATAGTAGATAAGTACTTAAAACCTTCCTTAATATTTTGCTCATTATAAAAAGTATACAAAAGCAAACTTTAGAGCAAAATATATTTCTAATTCTCTCTGGACTCTTAGTTTACCAACCAAATAACAACAGATCAGATTTCAGTAGGGCCCAATATGTGCAGTTGTCCCTCTATATTCATTTTATTATTTATTTATTTATTTGAAACAGAGTCTCACTTTGTCACCCTTGGTAGAGTGCCATGGTGTCACAGCTCACAGCAACCTCCAACTCTTGAACTTAGGCGATTCTCTTGCTTCAGCCTCCCAAGTATCTGGGACTTCAGGCGCCCACCACAACGCCCAGCTATTTTATGCTGCAGTTTGGCCAAGGCCGGGTTTGAACCCACCACCCTTGGTATATGGGGCCGGTGTCCTACTCACTGAGCCACAGGGGCCACCCTCTATATTCATTTTAATTTGGAACATTATTAGAAAAGAAAAATTCCAAACTGATTTTGAGGCTGTAGCATTTCTTTCTTCACTCCATGAGTGATTGTCAGAGTGATTAACATCCAGAATGTTATGGGAACCAAAGAAAATGAATACCGAGAGATGTGGACATTCATGGCTTGCTAGCCAGAAAACACTTCTGCCCTCTCCTGTTGGATTTTCAAATTTTAATGGTTTATTACTTAATTATTTTATATCCATGATGGGATATAATATATCCCATATATGGGATACATCCACTTACAAAAGATCATTATGGCTAAAGCATGACATTCCTGCTTTCCATTCTTTTTCTACAGAGCACAGAGATTTCCATGTGTCAAAAAGACCATTTAATTGACTAATTTGATACATTTCACTATTGCATTTTGTTGCAGACATTTTTCTTAATAATTAATTTACTGTTATGTTCATTTTGCATGTTTATTCTGATGTCAATGCAACATTCCAAGATTTAAAAATAATGTAGCTTCATTCTGTTTTTAATTTCATTAATATTGACTTTGTCTATATTGTAAAAAGCCTTGGAAATCATAAACTCAACATAGGAAATGCTTCTGGAGATAACTAGGGAAGGCAACAAGAACACAGAATAAGAGAAATAATAAATTAAGAATAATAAAAAAGGAAAATAAATATTGGAACAGCCATTGATCTCAAATTCACATTTTTGGCTTTCAGAGTACATAACCATATTTGTAGTTAATGGAATAAAAATTTATGAATCTACATTTCAATTTCCTTAAAAAGAGTATTTAGTGATATAACAAATACTTGTGAACCCTGAATTTATCCTCCTATACATTTTATCATGAAAAATGATAAGACTCCAGTAGAGAGTCATTTAATGAAAATGATCCATAAGTTGTGCAGTGTACATAGTTTGTGACTACAGGCATACACACTGTGTGATAGGAACATTATGGCAACGGGAACAGGCTGAGTTAGCTACCTTTCCTAATCACTAACAAGTTTCCTAATTCTTCAGTAAAGATTATGATCTAAAAATATAAAATAAAGAGTGCTTCTAGTTACCATGCTTCCCTGAAAATAAGATCTACCCAAAAGATAAGCCCTAGTAGGATTTCTATGCATTTGTTAAATAGAAGCCCTACCCCGATAATAAAACCTAGTGATGGGCGTGGCTATGCAGCGTGTCTGCATAGCCACACCATGCATTTTGGTGCAGAGCAGTAAGGAAGACTAGAATGCCTTTTATGTGCCACAGCTCCTTTCTCTGAGCCTTTCACACTTGAGCGGGTATGCATATGGTAACTGCCGTCACAGGCATACTATTGTGCATGTGTGAACAGCTAGGGGAAAGGAGTTCACGCATCACTAGTGCCAGCCCCACCAACAAGGTCAGCTCCCCCTGTCAGGTTCCAGAAGAAGATGACTTAACTGTATTTGAATAAATGGAGATTGTTGTATTATACTTAATAAAAATAAGACATCCCCTGAATATAAGACCTAGTGTATCTTCTTGAGGAAAAATAAATATAAGATAGTGTCTTATTTTCAGGGAAACATGGTATTATAAAATTGGATACTTCATTTCTATGTCTCTGAGGCCCATCCTATGATACCCTAATCAAGGCTGCGTTAGGTCTCAGACTACAGAGAACACCTAAGGTATTGACAGTCCCCTTAGGCTAATTTAGATCTGCTTATGCCACTTTATCTTATAAAAGAGATGAAATAGTTTGAAAGAAAAATATCATTAATTATTTCCAATATTAAGAAAAACACTTTAAAAAGGAAAACACTGTTTTTATGATAATATTCTCTATCATAGAAATCTATTGATAATGATGAAATAATGAACTTTCAAAGAGATCATTACTCGCTTTCCATTTGAGCTGCACATGAGCTGCCTCATTAGAAAGGCTAAATTGCATTTTGGTTAACTGTGCGGCTTGTTACAGTAAGTTATTCTTTCCTTTCATGGATGTACATTAGACATTGTGAATAACATTTATTTCCTGTGTTCATAGTCAAGTATCTTTTTAGCTGGTTAAAATAGCTTCATATTGTATGCTTTATGAAAACTCTAAATACTTGTTTTAAATCACAACTTTGCTTTTTTAAAAGACTAATAAGCTTTCCTTTCTAAAAGACCATCTGCTTTCAAATGACAATGAGTTTCATGAGTAATTCTAAGGAGAAACTCAGCTATTACACTTAACACATTTTTGCTGGAACAAAGGGTAACACTCACTACTATTTAACCACACTGCACACTTTTCGTATGGTACCTAAACGTCAAACATGCCATTTCTGTAATGAGAACTTCTATAAGAGATTTCTTTGATTTCAGACTGTAAGGTTAAGTGGCAGAATCCCAACACTTCAGAAATTAGTCATAGAAGATTATGATTTAAAAATCATTCGTTAGAATTATTTTTGGATAAAAATCAATGTCAAATTGGAAAATTACATGTTTACTTGCTTTTTTACTATAGAGGATAGCAAATGAAATTTTACCATATATAATTAGTTTTTATTCCAAACATATGGATAATTTCTTAAAATATATATATTTAATCTATTTTGCTCTTAATATTAGAAATTTTTAGTCATTTGTTATATGAAACTTCAGATTCTTCACTTTACATTTGTTTTAACATCATGTCAATTACAATTAAATTAGAATTTGAAGTACCTTTTTGGAATTTCAATTTATTTCTCTTCTTTGTTGTCTATTTTTTATATATACGTGGATATAGAGGGTTTTTTAATCCAATTAATGTGGAATATTATTGAAACTGAACTTGTTAATGAAGTGGCTTTGGATTCTGTTTTATAAGTAAAGGAACTAGCTGAAGCAGGAAAATTTAAAGTAAAAGAACATAACAAATGAAGAAATAAAATAAAATGTTTTGAAAGTAAACATGTGATATAATGCTATAGGGATTAAGAGATTCGAAATAAGAAAAAGAAAAAAATGAAGGGCGAGAAAGGAAGAGACATGAGGCTGGAAATAAAGACAGATAAAATGCTTTAGTAATATTGCAAAAATCAGGAAAACGTGAAGGCAGGAGTCATGTTTAGCCCTAGGATCATGAATGGTACTAACAAGAAGGAAATAGTAGATGACAAAATGAAAGAATCATGAATGCAAGTAATGGAACAGACAGAAATGACACAGGAGACAAAGACCCAGCAGTGATGAGGGGCAGGTATGTGGCAAACAACAACGCCAAAAACTATGCATTAAAATATCTCCAGATAGCCCTTCAGATCTAATTTTTAAAGCAGCTAATTCTCATCTTTAGAATGGATATTTTATTCTAGAAAGAAACTTTCTCCCCAGGTCTTGAATGTAGGCACTGAACTCATGAATAGGTTCTAATTTTGACTGATAGACATCTCCATGAAAGGCCATGGGCGAGCACAAGAGTTACTAATAAAACCCTTTTCCTTTCGCATCTTTCCAAGTCCAGAATAAGGAAATACAGACAGCACTGATTCTAGTGGACAAAATAATCTAATAACAAATCTTGAATAAAACAGCAGACGTCGTCCTTTTGCTGTCAGACCTGATTCACATCTGTTCTTATTGGAAGGCTCTGGTCCTTGCCAAAATCCACCATTAGCAACGCTTTAGATGTGAATTTCTCCAAATCAACATAACCTTTTAAAAAATAGACACTAATAATTTAAATCACAAATTAATTAGTGTGATAACAGCTGAATATATGTACTTTGTGATACATAAAATAGGATATGGAGGTCAAAGGACGTTTCTATTCTTAAGACATGTGTAACCGTCTTTCTTATACCTTTCCTGTAAGTCCAAATACGTTTAACAAAGCATATAATTTGTATCTTAAAGTTCCACAGTACTAACAAAATGAACCCCTTGTCCAGCATAAAAAGAATAATACTTAAAATGCTCCTCAGGAAATGGCATTTCAAAAATTCATTCAGCTTGTTTTCAACAAATAAGGAAGATTCCATTTTGGTACACGTGAACATAAATGAATAGACAGTATTATTTTTCTCTGAGCTTGGAAATATTCTCTATAAGGTCCCTCAGTATTTCTGCCACAAATTTGCTGATTGCTAAAAATAATGGGGTGGTAAAATATTGTTGTGTGCAAAAACTTGACAACAAGGCTTTGGGTTAAATGGGAATTAGTATTTATAGATTTTGTTAAGACATTAATATGGTTACTTTTTAGGTTACTGGAAAAATAAAAGAAAATCTAACTGATCTGCAGTGTTTTTTTTGTTTGTTTGTTTTGTTTGTAAGCTTAAAATAGGCTGAACAAATATTTGGCAATCATACTATGATCTAGTTGCTTTTAAGTCATTATTTTTCTGCAAGTAAAGCAAGGTAAGTAACATTTTTACTTACATTATTTCTTTCTACTGATCATAATCTCCTATTCCGCATACTATCACACACACAAAAAAGCCACACATATCAAGTAAACAGATCAGTTTTCTTAGACAGGCAAATATTACCTGGAGTGTTTGTGTCTATGTGTGCACACGTGAACATGTACACGGATTCTGGAGGGAAACAGAACAACTGCCAAAGTTAGATTAGACATATACCTCTACTTTTTTTTAACATTAGCAATTTAACTACAAATGATTATTTTGTGGTTGTTTTATTGTTATTGTTTTCATCAATGATGACAGGCTATCAGTACAGAAGGGGTCTAGAACTCTGTAATGGGTGGCACACATACAAATTGGACAGAACAAAAAAGAGGGTGTAAGTCAAGAGGACCTCAATTTTAGTCAAGTTCAGAAACGTATGAACTATGTGTCTTAGAGCGGGTTGCTTTGCCTCACTGAACAAGTTTTTCATTTTTTTTTTGTTTTTTTTTATTGGAAGTTTAGAAGCCTGAACCTGCTTCAGTTCATAGCACCTACAAGCGCACAGCAAATCAACCTATTAATATTCTGAAACAGAGATGAAAGCTGGAATCCAAAATCAAACAAATATCTCTCATAACCACGAGTCAGGAATTATAAAAGTGATTCATGTAAGCAAAAATATCTGTACCCCGTAACACTTTGAAATAAAAAAAGATATACTTGATAACTATTGAAACTTCATGTCACATTTAGATTTTTATATTTTAAAATATAAAAAACTTCTAAAATAAATTTATATGTGTTAGTGGGGCATCAACAGAAGAAACACAGTGAAATGAAATAGATGCTTCCTCACTAATATACCAATGGGGTTAGGGCACAGACTGTTTGTCTCACATGTTCCAGCCCTCTGCCCTCATTGGTTTGTGACTAAGAAATTGTTTTTCATAACATGTGCAATAAATGTAAAGTTTGAAAGTGAAAAAAATCTCTAAGTAAAATTTAACATGAACCTGACAGTCCAAATTCTCATCACAAAGTGATGAGCTGCCAAGGTCAAATTTATCCATGGGTTAAACCGTAAGCAGATGCCATTCTCCAGTATTTAATAGTATATCATTGACAGCCAATCTAATACTATGATTCCCTGAGCCTAGAATTAACTTGTATCTGATTTGTTAAATAAGTTTCATTTTTAAGGACTGAAAAAAATTCTCCTACTCTGTGAAATACCAGCTGAGTCCAAAAAGTTAAAAATTAAACGAGTTACTATATTAATATTTATAAAAGGAAGAAATACTTTAAGAATACCAGAAAATAAGTGGTGTTAATGCAAACCCAACTATGTGATTCTAACCAAAGCATGGAATTTGACATTTATATCTCTAAGAAACCACTTATCAAAGTCAACTTGTTCCAGATACACAGCTATCCCTGTATGGAAGAAGGTATCGTAATCTTGCTCAATTTATAAACTGCCTTCTGATTTAGCTTTGTAAGAGTATATCTTACCCGCTTTGCCTGAATTTGGATGCTACTGTAGGTAGGCAAACATTTTAAAATTAGACATGGTATTGAGTTTTCTTTACTTTCTAAGTCTGAACACAGAACTATCATAGAACTAACAGCAACTTTATTGTTACTTTTCAAGACATGTGAAAAGGTTCCAGTGGGACTGTGAGGTCATCAATATTACATTTGGCAGAAATACTGACAGACAGTTGTCAAACATAGCAGAGATGGTTCTATTATAAGTTCTTCTACTTGCAAACATTTTATTGTGCATTTACAGTTGTAAAGCAGATTCAAATATTTTTCCTGTCACTAGAGAGTCCTGCTTTTCATAATGACCATCCCTAGGAGAAATTTTTTTGTGTTAAATGAAAACATTTTCTCCAGGGTCCACACTCTGTATTGACTGCTACATTCAGTTCTTCCACTGGAAGAAAAAAACCTGTATTAAAATTATAGTACTCAAGTCACATTTGACTTCTGCTATCACGAGAGATACAGGATACCATATACAAGATAACAAACATTACTGATAGATATCGAGTATTACAATTTGAATACAGTTTTTTTCTTTTCTTAAAATATGTATTCATTTTCTTAGCACCCTTTGTATATATCTTCATTTTTGAAATCTCAGATAAAGAATATATAGGCTGTTCATTGTATGCAGATAAAATGAGTGGTATATTTAAAAGATACGTGCTCTTAATGTCCTGAGGGACATAGACTAGTCGCTACTTTAAACAGAAGTGACAGAAAGTCCGCGCTTCATACTTAGCTAGACTCAAAAAAGCCCATCTTGGCTAGGCCTGGATGGTGCACAGGATGGTTCCACCTGTTCAGAGGCTGAGTTAGGAGGATTTCTAGAGCCCAGAAGATTTGGTCATGAGGATATGAAGGAGGGCAGTTGACACAACTCCGGAAATACAAGGTTCAAACTTAATAGTTTTGCTCTCCCAGTGGCTTATATTTTTAATTTAAAATGACATAAGGGTACATTATAATTTTAAAGTCTTAATTTTTATTCTTGCCTAAGCCTTTTTTCCTAGTAGAATAGTGAAGACCATCAGAGACTTTTCTATATAAACTTCTTAGCCGTGTGGTTTAGACGTGCACCTCCGGAAACCATTTTGCTTTGATTTATTTTTGGTAGCCAGATTATCAAGCAGCATCCAACTGACCTACACCCTGATTAAACATAATGGGGAATGTATGTCATAACACATGAGGTATTTTTTGCAAAATATCCACCAGGAAGCAAAACTTCCAATTGTGTAATATTTTACAGGTAAATATCAACACAATGACAGATGAAAGAAAAAAAGATTCAGATTATAGAAGACAAAATAATCATGACAACCATGTGCGATGCACTATCTGTAGTTGGACTGGATGAAAAAAATAACTAAAAGTATTCTGGGGATAATTGGGGAATTTGAATATGGATCAGATATTATATCAACGGTAAATTTCATAGATGTGGAGAAAGTATTATGGTTACAAAGGAGAATGTGTTGTTATTAGAATAATTTAGGAATATAATGGCATGGCTGCACCTACTAAAATCATTCAACAAATAACACACCTATATATGTACATATGTATATGCATGTAACCAGTACATGTGTGTATTAGTGAGAAAGAAGGATAAAACAAATGTCATAAGATGCTAATGGTTGATTTAAGGGCAACAGGTTGAGGCCACAGAGATTTGCACAGGATTTGGACAGGCTGGAGAAAGACTGAGCCGCCAAAGGCAGCCATGATGTTCCCTTTACTTGGCTCCTGGCCACCAGAGATGAAGCACAGGAACCTTCATTCAGCTTACAGAGGCAGGCAAGTGAGTTTAAAACACTTGCCCCTGGGCAGAAAGCCACAGGGCTTTATATAGCAGCCAGAACAACCTGGCTCTGAATGAAACCCTCATAAGAATGACGTCATATTGCTTAATGGTGATGATTTAAGATAACATGGCACCTGCTGGCTTAATCATGGTCACTCAAAATAATCTGGTACTGGCTGGCCTTCAAGTGAGAAGGCCTAATTAACTTATCTCCGTTGATAAATCCAGGGTGGACAGGTGTCTATCATAATATTCTTTCAATTTTTCTGTCAGCTTGAAATTCTAACACAATAAAAAGCAGAGGGAGTAAATTTAACTTTTAAAACAAATGGCAACTTACCCTTATTAGATAAGGTATGACTGAAAATGTGTTATCTTTAGAATATAAAAATACAGCAAAATCACTCTGTGTGTGAGGAAGTGAATTGGTCCTCCCAAACAAAATTCCTTTTTTTTTTTGCAGTTTGGCTAGGGCTGGGTTCAAACCCACCACCCTCCCTCGGGATATGGGGCCAGTGCCCTATTCATTGACCCACAGGCGCCACCCATAAACAAAATTCCTATGTTGAAGCCCCCTAACTTCCATTACCTCAGAATGGAAGTGTGTTTTCAATGTGTTTGAAAATAGAGGCTTTAGGGCGGTGTCTGTGGCTCAGTGAGTAGGCCACTGGCCCCATGTACCAAGGGTGGTGGGTTCATACCTGACCCTGGCCAAACTACAACAAAAAATAGCCGGGCATTGTGGCAGGAGCCTGTAGTCCCAGGAGTACAGGGAGGCTGAGGCAAGAGAATCACCTAAACCCAGGAGTTGGAGGTTGCTGTGAGCTGTGACGCCACAGTACTCTACCATGGGTGATAAAGTGAGACTGTCTCAAAAAAAAAAAAAAGAAAGAAAGAAAGAAAGAAAAGAAAGAAAAGAAAATAGAGGCTTTCAGCAGGCAATGAAGGGAAAATGAGGTCACATGGATGGTCCCTAATCAAATAGGGCTGATATAAAGGAGAGACTGGGGCACAGACACACTCAAGGAGATTACTATAGTGAAGACTCGGGAAGATGAGAGCCACATACAAGTGAGAAGGAGAAAACTTCCAAACGAAAACTGCCAATACCTCAATGTCAGAATTCCTGCCCTTCTTATAATCATGAGAAAATAAAGCTTTGTTGTTCCAGCCACAGTCTGTGCTGTTCCATCATGGCAGACTGAGCAGACTGACACGGCTCAGACGGATTCTAAGGCTCCCAGGGAGTCGCGCCTTCACACACGAGGAACTCCCTCTCTCTGCACCTTGCACAGCTCCGACTAGATTACTCGGGGGTTCTGTTACACTATGGGCAAAAGGGAGACTATCCAAATGTTACTAATCTAATCTGCAGAAAGCTTTAAAAGCAGAGTTTTCTGCACCTGGTAACAGGAGAGGACGGAGGGAGGTGAAGCAGGACGTGTGAAGGAGTGTGGGCATGCCACTGTAGGCTTTGCAGGTGGAGAGGGACCCAAGGACGGGAGGTGGCCTTTGTTTTCTGAGATGGGCTGCAGCTGATAGCAAGAACATGTGCCTCAATCCTACAATCCAAGACACTGATTTTGGCCAACAACTTATATGAGCTTGGAAGTTGATTCTGGCTTTCACTATCCAGATGGGAGTCCAGCCTGAGGAACACTTTGATCTTGTGAGACCTTATGCAAAAAACGTCTTTAATCCTGCCTGGACTTCTGACATATAAAACTGAGAGATATATAAATGAGTATTGTTTTAACATGTTAAATTGTGATAATTGTTATACAGAAATAGAAAAACTAATTAAAAAAATCCCTTCCTAAGTGCACAGTTATGTTCACCAATCTGTTTTTAAATTAGAGAAAAAGAGGAAATATGTGTGTGTGTGTGTGTATGTACGGCTGGTAAGCGTGTGTTACCAACATCTGGATAGTGTGTGTACATGGGACCCAGTGGTATAGGGAGAGCAAGCTTACCCGAATGCACCGAGAGAGAAGATGCGGTGAGACCTTGCCTCCACTAAGAGGCGAGATTTTTGACTCTAGGCCTCCCTTTCACTTCTGAGCCTCATTTGCCTCCTCCGAGAGGCCTTATTTCACAGTATAGTGTTCAGCTGTGGCTCTTTAACTTCTCTAGCAAATAACTTCCCTCATGCTTTATTTTCATAATCTAGAAAAGGGGACCATGAATCCTTTCATAGGAAGTGTCACCATTAGCTCTTATAGCACCTTCACACAAATTAAAAAATGTTGCCCCCTTTTCAAAATAATTTCCATTTTTGGTAAAATGTATATACTCATGCTATTAGCAATACTTATGGCACTGTGGGTCCCTGCACATTCTGAACGACTGTACCTGTCACTCTCCTGGCATTGCTGTCAGGCTCAAAGGAGGCGATCTGTCTAAGTGAGGTGCATAGCACAGCATCGGGCTCAGACAGAGGAGTCAATTTTTTGTCAGAGGTTATCATCATCATCATCATCATCATCATCACCATCACCTCTTTATCTTAAACATTTTCTTTAACATGTGAAGAATACCATTAAACTGGGATAGATTAAACAAGGAATAAACTAGCATGGGCTAAAACTCTGGCATAAGGTACACATGACCGTTGCTTTTATACCAAGTAAGCACATTGAACACAGTATCCCCTCAGCTAATAGTGGCTGATTAATTAAATAATCTCTAGTATATTCAATATTCTAGTATATTTCAAGGGAAATGCATCTACTACTAAAGCAGAGATTAGTCCTTTACTATAACAGAAACTGCTGAGTGCTTTTAACATCTCTTTAATAGACCTCTAATGTCTAAAATAGTAGTACTCTCATATTTAGTAATATTTAGTATATATTTTCAGGAAAAATATGAGGAATTTTTACTTGTTAAATTTTTCTTTCATTGCCACATAAAGAGATGGAATTTTGATAGATATATCAATCAAATGCTGTATGTGTCAACTAAGGCTGCCATAACCAAATGCCATACGCTAGGTGGCATAAACAAATTTATTTTTGAACAGTTTTGGGGGCTGTAAGTCCGACATCAAGATGTCAGCTCGACTCCTTCTTTGGAGGTCTCTCCTTTTGGCTTGCAGATGGCCATTTTCTTGCTTGCTAAATTCTAAGCTGAGTATTTTATATTAATACTAACATTTTGAGGGGCTATTCAGTCAGAGGTATTGGGAAGTATTTCTGTTTTCTTTTTTGCTTCTGAGTACCTAGGAAAATTTGTGCTAAATGAAGGATTTCCTCCATTTTCATCTGATCTTTCAAGGTTAACCAGTGAATAATGTGGTCAGACTCTTCCTTTCCGAGACATCTTTCATCAGTAAAAATTAGAAAGTGTAAGTAAGTGCATTGATTGAATTGGTATTCTCCCACCTAAGCCCTGTTTTCACCCATCTTGAGCAATTTCTGTCATTCTGAAAATCAGGAAAGCTAATTTTATGAAGTTTTTAGTTTAAAAAAAAAAACACCCAAATCAAGTATACTTCATGAACTTGAACAGGGCCTACGTAGCAGTTAGTATAATGATGATACTCTTTGTACTACCGAAAATTCTATAGGCACAGAATAGGGTTTTCTGTCCTGCTTTCAAAGTAGGATGATGGACGATCTGGGGGAAGAGAGAGAGGACAGCAATGCCATTAAATATAAAACCGTAGAACACAACATTCTTTAGTGCTTCATTTGCAAAATATGTCATTTTAGAAGCACTTCCGAGTGAAAGTCAAATGTAAATTTTATACACTGACTATAAAGAATAAAATGTCCTCCGGGAAGAAATGTGCTCACCCATGAAAGGTAAGAAGCCTCCATCCCCGACCCCAAATGGGAGATTAGTTGTAGATAAATGATGGATTGAATAGTTCCTGGGAAGACTCCTTGCTCAGCCTTCAGCTTACTTGCTGCAGATCCCTGTAACAGCGTTTGTTTACAGGACATCATCCTTTAAGCCGAGGAGATTTTACCAGAGTTGTTTCTAGAATTCCTCTATTTCATTTCACCCCCTTTATTTGACCTCATTTCAAAGTCTCCATTCCCTATAGTTTACAGTCACGACTGAGGGACGTGTGTCCCTTTTTATTCTGTGACCTGTGATCTTGGATCAGAAGACCAAAAAGCAGTGACTTCTTGACTGAACAGGCAAAGCTTTTTGTCAATGTGAGCTTGCTCTGGCTGTGTGGGTGGTATGCTCGGGCCTATCACCTCTGCCTGCAATCAACCTTTTTTCAAATTGCAGAGGCAGACTTTTAGAGACCCCTTAGCACATTGAAGGCAGAATGAGGAAAATGTCACCCCTACCCCTGCCCACTGTGCTAGGGAAATGTACCAACATTAGACAGGCCCTTTTCATTCACAATTATACTTTTCCCCACCCTCCTGTCACCTCTTCATATCTACTCTTAAGTGGGAGTCTTTTTATTATTAAAGAAAGGTCAATGCTTTTGGCCTCACTACTGTTGAAGAGAGGATCCTCAGAATGAAATCAAGAACAAAACAAAAAGAATCGAAAGAGACATAAACTGTCCTCATGGGTCTCATATGCTTTCCCTTTAATCTGTAAAATCATTTTAGCTTCTCTACCTAATGAGAAGCTTAGTCTGTGGCTGTCATATAGGAGCTCATTGCAAAGTGACCTCTAAATCATTATTAGAAACACGGACCACACTGCTATCCATTTATTATCCCTATAGTCTACTTTCAGTGCCTTATTCTACTATATATTTTTAAAGGGCAGTATCTGTTTGCTAATAATATCCCACCTGAGTTCCATTTTATTTTTCTGACCTATGTCAAAGAAAAAAGTTTAGAAGGAAATTATGAAAGGATTTCTACCTTATATCCTAGGGGAAAGGTCAGTGTATGAATAAGAAGATCATTAACATTCTACTATCTAAATAAAGTTTAAAATCCCACAACAACAGAAACTAATAGAAGCACTGGGCAATTCAGACAGATTCACATCCAACCCTAATGACGTATAGCAATTTTCATTTTTCATAAAAGCTTCTAGTCCTGTTCATCAGGAGACTTGTTCTTTTTACCGCATTATTCAATTAGAAAGGATCACTCCCCAAAGCCATTGTGCAACAACCCTGTTGAGGTAGCCCTCTCTGATTTTCACATGACACCATATTTTAATTTTAGAAGGTCTAAACAGTCCTTTTAGGATTGGATCCTTCTTTATCTCAATTATTTCAAAAGAAGAGGGTAAGTTCAAAGAAATGTAAACTCAGCTTTCAATAATAACACTTGTAATGAACCTGGAGGGATGCAGAAAGATCATAAACTCAATTACCTCATTTAAAAAATGAGATGATATCTACATTTCAGGACTGTGATGTTCATTAATGTTTTTCACTAATGCATTTTTTAATATGTACATTTTAACATTATTCAATTATTGAACACGTTGTTTTTGGAAGAGCTCCTAGAAAAAAAAAATCACTATTCCCCAAAAAACGTCCACACCAAATTTGTCCCAATGCTGGAATGTTATGTACCCAATTATGAAAAACCATTTGGAACTTCATTTGAATTAGCGCATGTGGTAGATTAAATCTTTTCCTAGCTACATCCTTAAGGAATAAAACTGATTTACAGTTAGGTTTAGACTAAGAATGTGAGACAGTCTACCAAGGAGAGAAGTCGAGTGATTTATCAAAAGGCCCTAATGGTAAAGTGTGTCTGTAGAGTTTGGGGCAGTTAGAGAGCAGGTGGAGTCCAGGGGGAGAGAGGAATCTTACGATGTAACAGACACTGCCTTATAACTTTATTCTTGGGCAGGTGTTATCATTTTCCTTGTACAGATGGAGTAATGGAGGTACAGAAAGGTTAGCTGCCCAATAGCAAAAATATTCATGGAGGAACTGAGCTTTGGGACCAAGCAGCTGGGATTTGGAAGCCCTGACCATACTGTTTATACCCTGTCCATACAGCAGATGGAAAGAAAGAAGGTGGGGAAGGGGCACCAGGGTACCTGCCACTAAGTGCCTATGCCTACCCTCTATCCCTTCTCTTATTTTCCTTTATTAGTAGTATCCTAAATCTCATCTTGGAAAGCAGCAGACCTGGTGGGGAATTCTCACTGTCCCATCCCCATATGATCAGTCCTGGCCAAAGAGATGTAAGTGGAGCTGTACTGAATTTGCTTTCTGTCAAAGCTATAAATGTTTGGACAAACAAAGAGTCTCGGCTTGCCTTTTCCTTTTTCCTCTTTCTATCTTTCTTCCTGAAATGGATTATCTGCTGGGGGAGGAAAGACTGACAACTACAGGCTAAGGATGACAGAGCAAGAAGAGGGAAGCCTGTTGTCATTATGGAGCTGCCCTGCCAATTATCAACTGTTTATTTTTTCAACTTTTAATAGGAGAAAAGCAAACCTATGTTTGGTTACGCTACTGTGTAGGAGACTGTGCCCCAGGCTTGTGGAAGTGGCCACCGGTTCTTGAAGGAGGTGCTGGGAGCGGGACAGTCTCCTAGCTGGCCTGGGGATGTTTTACTCCCTGGAGACAAGCCCTCACGCAGCTGTAGGCATGAATGAGATAAGATCTGGAGCTTGATAGTAAACAGGTGCACTAGGGTGGGAGTCGAGTCCGTGAGGAAAGAGCAGGTAGCTATACCATTAAGCACATGATCCTAGTATGTGGGGCCCACACCTGTTGTATAATGCTTGAATAAAAGGCTATGGCAGAGGTTACTCCGGGCTCTCCCTGGAGATGTGGGAAGCCCGCCTATTGCAGGCATTTGTACCTTCAATCCATGGTCCCACAGCAGGCACCAAAACTACTGTTTCAGTAACATGGTAAAATGCAATGCTAATCAAGAAAGAGGTAGGCAAAAATACATGAAAAAACCCCCTGTTTTACAGTCTGTACTATACTGCCTCAGTTTGGCATCATGACTAGTGGGCACACACACGATTCTCTGCTACATACATTCACTGTGTGGTGTCATACTCTCCACGCAGTGGCAGTGCCTGGACGCAGACCTGCCCCCACAACCACATAGCAGGTATAGTTCAGCCATGACACAGAACGGGGTTTTGGCTAACCTTCGCCTGCTAGTCAAATCTGACTTGTGGTCTGTTTTTGCACAGATTGAAAGCTGAGAGATCACTTTCTTCCTCCTTTTTAAAAGGATTTAAAAATAAACCAAAAACCAAAAACTAAGATGAATATGCAACAGAGATCATATGGATCTGTAAAAACTAAGAGTTTACTATCGGAACCTTTACAAGAAAGGCTGGATGACCATGGCAGAAGGACAAGACAACTGAGCACAACAGTCACAGCTATCCAGGTCACAAATATGGCCTGGGCCACTTCTATTCCCCTATCTAGGCTGATGAGTCATTATTCCCAAAACACCATGTGTAACTGAAGAACACTCGAAATGATTTTCTGAAGGAGAATTGAAGAGAACAAGGACTAAGGACAAATAGCATGGTCCTTAGTGATACCTCCCTGACTTAAAAAGGCAGAATCTAGTTTTTTTGTTTTGTTTTGCTTTGTTATTAAATCATAGCAGTGTACATTAATACTATCATGGGGTACTGTGTGCTGTTTCTACATACAGTTTGAAATACTTTCATCCAACTGGTTAACATAGCCTTCATGTCATAAGTAAAATCACACCAGATTCCTGGAAAATATCCTCCATCAGCTGGAGCTGATTGTTGGAAAGAAAATTATCATTAAGCATTCAACAGAGAATCCTAGAAGGAATTAACTTTTGAATACCTCCAAATAAAGTGCCTTTCAAGAAGCCTGCCCTGCCACAGGTGGTGCTGAGCTTTCATTCCCCAGAGACACATTTCCACCGTGCATTTTCATTGTCACATAGCAACAACACCGGCTTGAAAGCAATGAGGAGAAAGATGGTGATTTTCATGATTTTCTATTCTCATTGCCTTATAGAACCTACAAATGGTGTTAGTCATTATATATACACTTGAAAAATTATTTTAAATACTGTGAAGAAATAAAAGAATTTTCCCTTTTAAGGCTAAAAATCATTTCTAATATCCAAGGTAAAGTCATAAATTATTAAAATCTTCTAATTTCATATTTTAGCTAACTCCCGACATGCAGCCCACTTAGCTGTGAATCAACCCAGTGCAAGGATTTTCCTCCGTGTGCTGCTGTTAGTGAAATCTCACTCCTGCCCAGAACTCCTTTAGCCGGGACAGAAACACGCACAGAATAGGAAGCAAACACGGGCTCACTGAAGTTTCGGTCTTCTAGACATCTAAGTTTCACTGCATCGCCCGATTTCTTCTTTTCCTATACACATGTTTTGCTTCCCAAGCAGTTTAGTCATCGGTGCTTTACCAACACAGCTTTTCCTCTGTCTCTACAATAGCCATTTAATTCCTGTTAGAATTTTGTCACTTCAGAGCTTTCACAGTGTCATAATAAATCCTGTGCTAGAGTGGTCTTTCTTTCATTTTAAAGGCTAAGTGGATTCAGGGAAAATAACTATATTGTGCCAGCTGTTTTTATCTAATATTTGGTAGATACAACATACTTTGTCTTCAAATCACAGATGATAACAGACTTTTGTTCATACACTGAGCACAAAATTACCCTTCGTACGAATCAATCTTCAAGGTTTCCCATTTTTAGTATTTCTCTTTCACATCAAATGTATACATTCATATAATTATAAAATTATGCAGTTATTTTATGTAGATTAGCAGTGACTGCATGTGAATATCATAAAGGAACACATTACAAAGCACTGTGATCAGAGAAAATGGTAATTGTGAACATCTGGATTGAAAAATTTAAATTTGAAAATATTTTTCATAAAGGCTCTTATCTAGGCTTGTCCAGATTTTAATTTGGTACTGACGGAAACCATTTGTATAGAACAGGCTAATTAAATATGTTTCACAGATTAAATATCCAGGTAGAAAAGTAGTTATTTCTCTGTCTTTGTTATTTGACCACATTGATAAAGAACAGTTTCAGTGTTGCCTTTAAAAATATTTAGCAATTTTGGTGGTAGAGGATAAAGTGAGAATGGGCGATATGAAGAAGCATTGTAGAATTGAATCCATCACGTTTCTTTGAAGAGGATAAAACTTAAAAACTGACAAAAACATCATGAGCGGTTATGAATTACATTTTACAAATTAAGTGATCAGAAGATCTATCTCTGTTGTTAATTAACCTGCATGTCATTTCCATTTGAGGTCTCTATCTGCTAAAAGAACCTAACTGTAAATTGAAAGACCTCCTTTCTTCCCAAACTGAAAGTGATAAGGTATATATCTTCTGAGCAGAAGATGGGTATTCAAAATAGTTACCACCATTGTGGAGAAGACTTCGACCACTCCAGTAAATGCTCAATTAGGGCAGATACTTGCCAGAAAATCTGATCCCTTGCTGCGGATATCAGGCACGGTTTTGGAAGCAAGGAGCGGTTATGGGAGGAGTGCAATATTCATCATCACTCATTTTGGCAAACACTGAGATGGCTCTTTCTGGATTTCAGTTATGGTCCACACACATTCTTTTTCTTTCTTTCTTTCTTTCTTTCTTTTTTTTTTTGAGACAGAGTCTCACTATGTTGCCCTCAGTAGAGTGCTATGGTGTCACAGCTCACAGCAACTTCAAACTCTTGGGCCCAAGTGATTCTCTTGCCTCAGCCTCCCATGTAGATGGGACTACAGGCACCCACCACAATGCCGGGCTATTTTTTGTTGTAGTTGTCATTGTTATTTAACTGGCCCAGGCTGGGTTTGAACCCCCCAGCCTTGGTGTATATGGCTGATCCCATAACCACTGTGCTGCGGGCACAGAGCCCAACCACACACATTCTTATGACCATGAAACCTCTCCAGTGTTATTTTCTGTAGAGCTCCCCTTCGAGCAGAAAGGGGACATCGTACTCTGTTCCTCATCAGCGTGAGAGAAACTCCCGCTGGATGTGTCTCGCCACCACCGTGTCACGGCAATTTCTTCCTAACTGCCTTTGCATTGTACCAGATACCCAGTTCCATGGTATTTCCCCTTCCACCTGGCTTTCCTGAACATGAATTTCACAAATCCATTTTCTGTCTCTGTCACTTATTTCCATCAGAGAACTGATAATAGAACAATTAGGGCAGAACGGAAGACCCCACTGCCAAAATTAAAGAACTCAGCTCTAACTCTGATTATGCCATGGCTGTCCTTCCTTGTATTTGTAGCTAATAAGGTCATAATTTCTAGATAGCACTTGATTTGATGCGAACTAATGCTAAAAAGAGTAACAATATTGAAATATGTCCCAGTACACATGTAACCTAAAACCAAAGTATTTATTATTGCTGCCTTTTTACATTTCTGTTCATCTGTACCCATATGTGTCATATAGAAATTTTCCCACTTTTAAAATACCTTTATTTAAATACCTTTATTTATCACATACTTATGATAAATGATACACTTTTAAATACCTTTATTTAAATACTTTTATTTACACGTACTTATGATAAATACCTTTATTTATCACATACCACATGATTCATCCATTTGAAAGGCATAATTCCACGTTTTTAAATATATTCAAAAACTCATGCAACCATCAGCAAAGTATGATTTAGGAACATTTCATCACCCCCCTGCAAAGACCCCAGATTCACTAGTAGTCATTACCGCTGTTCCTCATTCCCTCTCCATGCCCGCCCCTCCCCAGACCTAGCAAGCTCTACTCTACTTTCTAGCTGTATATATTTGCCTAGGTTGGATCTTTGATTAATATGTGAATGCAATAATAAAACATGTGGTCTTTTTTTGACTAGCGCCTTCCTTTAGCATGATGTTTTCAAGGTTAATCCATGTTGTGGCATGGATGAGAATTTTATTTCTTTTAATTTCCAAATGATATGTCACTATATGAATCTATCATAATTTATTTATTAGAATTTATTGTATTTTTATATGTAATATATACATACTTATTATTCCTAGGACCTTCCCTATGCCTTGAGGAGTCTAGTAAGGTTTTTAGAATTTAAATGGTGAAAACTAGAAGTGTGGTTAAAGACTTGCTCTAAGAGAGGCAATTAATGCAAATATTCAAGTACTCACATATTGAGAAATTTTAAAAAGACTGTCAAACATAAAGAAAATCCATAAGCATTTGCCTCTGTATTCAAAAAGCAAGATTTTCATCAAAATTATCTGCAAGGCTTATTAAAAAAGTGGATAAAAATGGAACCAACAATATCAAGCAAAGCAATAAAGTTGATAGATTCTTGTTTTCACCTTGAATTCATAGGACTATGGGATTACTTTGGGGATGACACTGACATGTGGAGTAGCTGGTTGCTTGAAGAGCACAGACTGGTACTATTAACAGAAGTGCTTAAGATATAAATTATCAAAATGTAAGACACTATTCACACTTTTTAAGATAAGTAGCCATTAAAAGTGTGGCATATTTAAATAAGGTCATAGTGCTATTTATAATTTTGTAATTGTGATATTTCTAATGTGGACACAATCCTCAGTGGACTCCAAATTATAGTGACTACTATTAGGATCTGTGTATTTTATAAAAAGGTTTCAAAATAGAAAATCTCAAAAACATAGGGCATGGTGGGTAATAATGGAACTTGATGGCCTTGGGAAACTACCTGTAGGTAATTGGAAGCCATGGAAAGTGCTCAGAAAGGCTTAGATTCAGGGTTTCCCAATCTTATGCTAGAAAGGCAAAGATCCTCACTGCATGGATAGGCCAAGCTTTTATCTTTCAGGTTCAAAAGAAAACATGTTCAGTAATTTGTGTAGTGCCCTAACATATTAATAGAAATAATATGTAAAGTATTATTTCCTTAATATTTCCTTAATTTTTTTATATGTTCCTTTGACTGAAAATGTAAGAGATACATTATATTGGAGAAGGTTTTATTTCCTTTCACTGCTATATTTTAAATAATTTTTTTTCTTCAGGTCATTTTTTCCTGGTATTAACACAGTCACTTTGAAATAATTAACCTTGTGTTTTTCTTCCCTCCAATAAGTTAATTCACACTGCAAAACTTCATTTTATGCTCTCATTCACATACTCATTTCAAAGAAACAAACAAAAGCTTTCAAGTTTCTTAAGCTATTTGGAGGAAAAAAAAAACAGAATCAACTAGAACAGCAGTCATCTATGAAAACAACTGACATTTAGTTTCACACGTAAGGTAAATCCGAAGGGCATGAGAACCTTTCTACTCACAGGTATCTAAAGACTCGTCTGAATCATCAGGGCAGTCAGGGTCCCCATCACACAGCCAGCTCTGGGAGACACAAGTCACGTGATCGTGGCAAAGAAATTCACCAGGATCACACAACTGCTGATCTGAAAATGAAAATGTTTCGAAATAAAATATGAATGATCTGAACATGAACACAAGAGCAGCACAGAGATGAAATGTGGGAAAGCAATTCAGAAAAGGTATGTGGATATGAGCCGGCATTCTCTGCTCAGCAGCAAAGCTAAACCAATTATTTCTCTTAATTTTAGCTGCTCAGTTTAAGCAGTTAATTTTCAAAGATTTGACTTGGTTATAGTCTTACATGACTGTTCTGGAACTAGTTCAGAATGCTTTTTATGTTTATGACTAGAGGCTTTATCAGCTCAAAGACGGCAGATAGATAGATATTCCAGCAAGTGACTTTTGTGCAAGATGTTGAATCAAATGAGAAGCTCACGAGCATAGAACTTTCAGTTTCCTTCTCTGCTCCAAGAGAAAGAAAAATCAGTAACGATTTAAATATTGTAATTAAACTCCATTTCTGAGTATTCAGTTCTTAACCATCCATCCTGATAATGGCGCTCTACACCTCTACATGAATTAGATATGCAATACCAATTCCACAGTATTTTCTTTCCTTCGTCTCCAAGACTTCCAAGGTGACAACTTCTGCGAAAGGGCTAGGACACTTCATAAAGCTATGTTTTAACTAGCTTAGTTGGTTGTGTTTCAAAAGTAGGCTGTTTCCTTTCCTTGCTTCAGGATATATGGAATCCATGACTTTTCCTCAAATTTTAATAAAATCAACAACTGGTTATTTTTCACAATATATTAGCATTTACATATATACATTGTGAGTTCGTTTTAAAAAATATGTGTTTTACATATTAAAATTTGTGAAAGAGGAATGTTTCTTATAATTGATGGCCTCTGAACATGAAGGAGTATTAGGACTACTTTAGCTGTTTAATTTCACTTGTGATTTTATTACACAATTACATGAATAAGATAAAATGATCATTGAATAAAGCTGAGCTAAATTAATAAATATAAAATAAAAATACTAAGTTATATGAAAGCATTCAGCCATAGCTTAAATGACAATTATTTTCCTAGCAATATAGAAAATAAAGGTACATCTTATACTCAATGGTATCCTAGATTTGATAAAATGTGGTATATCTTTCCTTTCATTCAACACCCTCCACCCCAGCAGCTTAACTTTCAGTAAATACACGTTACAAACACACAGATCTTGAATCTATAGATGCAGGTATACTATTAACCTTTTATTCTCAAACTATAGATAACTCATTGTATTTTCCACATATTCACCATCAATGTGGCACTTATCACCACCGTCATAATTGTTGTTTCTTTACACTAAGTTGTTTGAACATTCTCTGTGTTTATCTCTAGACTTAGTGCTGTAGAATCAAAGATGTAGAAGCCAGTCTTTATTTTAAAAGATCAAAGACACTATCTGTGCAAACAGATGCCCCTAAAAATGCTAAAAGGCCAGACCAGAGGTAGAGACAGATGGAACCAAGTGTAGAGAATAGGTTGAGTATGTAACCATTCCTCTAGTCATGCATAGGCTTTGGGTGAATGGGATATAGAAATATTCTAGGCAAGCTTTAGTAAACAGTTGCTAAGGCATTATTTATTTATTTATTTATTTTTGAGACAGAGCCTTGAGCTATCTCCCTGGGTAGAGTGCCCTGGCTTCACAGCTCACAGCAACCTCCAACTCCTGGGCTCTAGAGAGTCTCCTGCCTCAGCCTCCCAAGTAGCTGGGACCACAGGTGCCCACCACGATGACTGGTTATTTTTTTTTTTTTGGTTGCAGCCATCATTGTTGTTTGGAGGGCCCAGGCTGGATTCAAACTCACCACCTTAGGTGTATGTGGCTGGCACCTTAGCTACTTGAGCCACAGGCGCCGAGCCTGGCATTATTTATTATATTACATTGGAGAAGAAAATATTTTTCTAGTGAAATTGAAATAACATTTAGGTTATAAGACCTAAGTTTTCTCCACCAAACAGTGATGTGTGATGTATTTATAAGTATGTTCCAGTACTCAAAGAAAGGGGCTTACATTTTACTTTAGGTCATCACATTACTTTTGGAGTAAATATAGAGAAAGAGTATGGAAGAAAATTCATTATTTTTCTTATAAACAAAGAGATCATATAATTTATCACCCACTGAAAGAGTTTTGAGAGTGAAAGAAGGCTTATTAATAATTACATGAGAGCAACAGGCATAAACCAAGCTTGTCTGAGAAAAATCAGAATAGATATTCATTGTACCAATAACTACCCTGCATTTGATTGATGATCTTAAATGCTAAGTTTTCTCTTCCTTTACCTCAAACTATATCAAATTGCTATAGTGAAAGTGGAAAATGGCATTGTTTAGTATGTGACCTAGTAAAAATCAATACATGTTAAAAGTACAAAGAAGTAAAGAAGGCAAGAGAGAAGTATTTATGGTACTGAAATAAAGTGTCTCAAAAATATAGAGCAGGCTTGGGAAAGAAGGTCTTTGATTGCTATGGGAAGCATTGTGAAGGTGATGTGAAGTGATGGAAAGTACTTCAGAAAGGTTATTATAATAAAATGGGCTACAAAGTCTTTTGGTAGGGAGATTCTTCCAAATGTCTAGAGAAATATTCACTGTGATTGGACTAAAAGAGAGGGGCTTAGATAACCAAATGTTGTAATGTAAGAGTTAAGAATTGGTGACTAGGTTCAGCACTTGTAGCTTGGTGGCTAGGGCACCAGCCACATACACCAGAGCTGGTGGGTTCTAATCCAGCCCACGCCTGCCAAACAACAATGACAACTACAACCAAAAATAGCCAGGCATTGTGGCAGGCACCTGTAATCCCAGCTACTTGGGAGGCTGAGGTAAGAGAATTGCTTAAGCCCAAGTGTTAGAGGTTGCTGTGAGTTGTGATGCCACTGCACTCTACTGAGGGTGACATGGTGAGACTCTGTCTCCAAAATAAATAAATAAATAAAAATAATTGGTGACTAAATATTTTAAAGGTTTAAACATGTCTTGAAGTGAATTGATTGAATGGTATTGCAAAACCAAGATAGAACAGATAGATTAAAATAAATGGCTGTGTGTATACACATGCATATGAGTCTGCTCATGGTGAAGAGTAGAATGAACCTGGTAGAAGTAATTGAATAATTTCTAAAACAGTATGTTCATGGTAATATTTAGTTCAAAAGCATTTTTACTACCCAAATATTAATTTGTTCATTCATTCATTTAGGCAAGATACATTATTAGACTTCTGGGTTTTTGTGACTGGGGATATGATACTAACAATGATATTAAAGTAGAATTCTTGCTATCATGGAGCTTCCTTATAGTGGGAGGATAGAAATGAAAATAAAATAAGTGAGTCAATTATACATGCAGTATATCAGAAGATAAACCTTATTAAGAAAAATAAAATAGAGATGGGACTAAAGGTTGCAGATCAAAAGGAGATATAACTTAAAATACAGTAGTCAGAGAGTATGTCACAGAGAATATGACATTTGAACAAAGATAAGAGTCATACCCAGTTGAGTCAAAGGTCATATGTTAAAAACCATGGGATGGGCTAAGAATTTGAGGCAAATGAGTGGCCAGTAAATTTGAAAAATACTAAGGAGGTCATTTTGGCTAGTGAAAAGAGAAATTAGGAAAAAATGTGGTGAGGGTGTAAAGGAATGGGGGAGCATATGGTTTTCAGTTTCACTAAATCAACAACACAGGCGACCATTGGAAGAGTCTGAGCAGAATGACAGGATCCAACTTAACATTTTTTTTTTTTTTTGCAGTTTTTGGCCGGGGCTGGGTTTGAACCTGCCACTTCTGGCACATGGGGCTCGTGCCCTACTCCTTTGAGCCACAGGCGCCACCCTTCACCTTACATTTTTAAAGCGTCTCTCTGTCACTATGCTCAGAATAAACTGTAGTACAGTGAAGGTGAAGCAGGGAGATCAAATAGAAATCACAGCAATAATCCAGGGCAGAGGGACCAATGTAGTGGCAGGGTAGGACTTCAAAGCTGTATTTGATGAAGAAACTGAAATATCAAATATCACACTGACCATTTCATAAGTAGCCCAAATCATAAGTCTGATATCTGAACTAAATGTCTGACTTCTCCACCGTTTTTAAAATATTGAGCGTGGAGAGCTTTGGAGACATTCAAGAAGAAATATTCAATAGCCATGAAATATTTACATCTGAAATTCTGGAAAATGATCAAACTGGAAGCAAGAGAACTGGAGACATAAGAAAACTAAAAAACTACAAGAAGAGATATAGATAAATTAATGTTCAGGAGGGGGGAGAGAGAGAGAGAGAGAGAAGAGTAGTCCCCGCAGGCTCGGCGCCTGTAGCTCAAGTGGCTAAGGTACCAGCCACATACACCTAAGGTGGCGGGTTCGAATCCAGCCCGGATGTGCCAAACAACAATGACAGCTGCAACCAAAGAATAGCCAGGCGTTATGGCGGGTGCCTGTGGTCCCAGCTACTTGGGAGGCTGAGGCAGGAGACTCACTTGAGCCCAGGAGTTGGAGGTTGCTGTGAGCTGTGAAGCCAGGGCACTCTACCCAGGGTGACAGCTTGAGGCTCTGTCTCAAAAAAAAAAAAAAAAAAGAGTAGTGCCGGCAGAGTGACAAAGGAGACAGTTCAGCCCCAGACAGAGGATACAAGGAGAAATGAGATTTCCTGAACCTACGTGAAATTTGATAAACTCCATCAGGGTGTCACTGCTCATGAAGTTCAAATACAGTGAGTTCTGAAAAGGTAGAGTCGACAGGTAGGCTGAGCTAAGATACCACTAAAGGAAGAGAGACAAGAGGTGTCAAAAGGAGTTGAAAGCGGAGCAGTTTCCCCAAGAACATACAGGGACGGAATAAGAACCCAAATACCAGCAGAAACACAGATAATTAGCTAGGAGGGAACGTGGTCAAGCTACACTCCCTGCTTCCTTGGTTGTGTTTTCTCTTGAGAACTAACAGGCAGGATCTGAGCAATGTGAATTGGAAAGGGTAGGAAGGGTTTAGAATAATTGCTATGGGAATTAGGAAAGGGATCAACTAGGAATTTGTGAAAGGATTACTTTCTAACAGCAATGTGGATCTAGGTAAGATTGAACAATATACATTTCATAGTTGAGTGTTTTGTTCATTTTATTTTGTTTTAATGTCCCGATGTTTACCTACATTCAGCCATAGCTATAGAATAATCTTTTGTGAAAATCCCAGAGAAAAATTCCTTGGGAAAATGTGCAAACCACCTTTCCTCAGTACATACTTACATGTATATAGATAATTACACAAACCCATCATTATTCCAAATGACTTTTTTTCCGATATCAGAGAATTTACCTAATGAATCTATGTTAACAGCTTGCTAAACAAACTGCAACCTTTAAAGATAATTTACATTGGTGCAGTGTTGGAACAGTTTCGTATTATTCCTCTAGGAAATAGCAGTTAAGATAGCTATGATCACCCATCTATTTATAACCTATTTATTTTGCAACCAGATATTTCATTTCAAAGTCAATTTTTAAAAACACTGATTATAAAACTCAAATGAATGAATTTTCAGTATTTCAAGATAATGACTTAGAAGTACATCCACTGGATTGAGGTCCTTGAATAAGAAGCTACATATGTTGCGTGTATGAGTGTTTTCCATTTAGCCTATTTAATGCTTCATCCCACATTTCTGAGATAGCAAAACTAATCTTATTTTAAATGTCTTTCTATTGTATGAAATGTAGTGTTTTAAAACTGTAATTAAAACAAGAAGCTTATGAGGATGTGAAGGCAATTTCACTTACATCCCTAAGGAAGAAGATCAAAGCTAGTACCGTGGATATCTCTTTATAATAATAGATTATTGCAGTCCAAAGAAAAGATTAGGACAACCATGGTCAATAGAGTTTCCTGAGTGTGGATGCATCCTGACAGGAGAAAAGCTTAGTACAATAATTCTTCCATACTCATATGAAAACATCTAATTACATATTTTAATAGAACTGTATAATACATATTTTAGAAGTTTGATAATACAGCTTTGTAGCTGAAAAATTTTAGGTACATGAGTTGCTGCAAACTGGCTAACTTATATTTTCTCATTTTAATAACAAGATGAACTGCTAAATTTCATCTTTTCAAAAAAATGTAATTATCAAGTCAAATATTGAAACCAACATCCACCAATAGGGGTCTACTGAATAACCATGTGGCAGGCATCTTATGAAAACTTCACTATAATTAATTTACAATAATCTTATGCTATTTTCCTTAACACTTGATCTGTCATACTAATGAAATGTTAGTTTACCATCAAATTGGTAATTGTCTGACTATTGAATGCATAACATTATAGGGTAATTTAAAGAAAATAGAAGTGAACGACTCTGGTAGCTAATTAAAAATTAGAGATAAAGGAGGAATAACACATATTAAACAGTTAAATTCCTGGGGACTCTGATAAAGAAATTAAAAAATGAGTTAAAGGGTAACCTCATGAACAGCTAAGTATAATGGAAGTGTTATGACTTAAGTTTTCAGAGCTTAGTCAACATCAACAGTATTTTTTTAGTATTTGTACATCTTATTGATAACTTAAGCATAGAATGATTAATACCACACCATTAGTAATTGCTAAAAGAGAAATTAAGTTATATTTCCTTTTGTCTCATGTAATAGGCAATAACTACATTACCACAAGAACAGAATTCTTGAGGAGAACCACAGAAACTATCACAAATTCAACTTCAAATTTTGATAAACTTCATGTAAAGGTTTAAAAAACTGTTTATTATCAAGTATCAATAAGTTTCTTAGTCCCTTTCCTTTAGATTCACCTACTCTAGAAAAATGTACATATGTAGATGGTTCTCAGAATTCCATTTAAATTTCTTTCTTTCTTTTTTTTTTTTTTTTTTTTTTTTTTTGAGACAGTGTCTCATCTGTTATCCTGGGAAGAGTGCAGTAGCGTTCTAGTTCACAGCAACCTCAGACTCCTGGCTCAAGCGATTATCTTGCCTCAGCCTCCCAAGTAACTGGGACTACAGGGGTTTGCTGCTACGCCTGGCTAACTTTTCTATTTTTACTAGAGAGGGGGGTCTCACTCTTGCTTAGGCTGGTCTCAAACTCTTGAGCTCAAGCAATCCCCCTGCCTCAGCCTCCCAGAATGCTAGAGTTGCAGGCAGGAGCCACCTCACCAGCCTGACTTGCTTTGCCTAAAATGATCGATAGACTTCCCTCCCAATACTTTCTCTACTGTCCTTTCATGACTGAACATACACTTTTACCTCTCCTTACCACTCTATTCATTTTCCCTAATTGTATCATTTATAGGTTTTTACTGTTTTATTCTTTTGCTTGGAAAGCCCTTTCCCATTTAACAAAATTCTAGCCATTCACTAAATTTAATGGCATTTTACCTCCTTTATGGAAATTTTCTCAATGAACTCTCTTATGACTGGATCTATAACACTCTACTCAAAACACCAAAAAGCTCCTACTGTACTCTGCTGTGTGTGTCATACCTACTGTGTGATGAGTTCCTGGAAGATTGAGAGTTCTATATTAGATTTCATATTTGCAGTAACAAGATTTTAATAAAAAGAAAATCAAATTTTCTTAAAATAATTATACATTATTTTTACAAAGAGAGTAGCAAAAGAAAACCCAAAGCAATACAGTATTCTGTGTTTTATTTTCAGAATGATAAATAGCTTTGTTTAGTTAATCACTAGAACAAAATTAAGTTCTCCCATGATTAAAGTAAAATACCATGGAATAGTAAAGCTTATACTATATAAAATTAAAGCATCCATGAAAACTGAAAATCAAACTTGAGAGAGATTCAGTGTTATTCTCCAGAGTCTCTTAAAGACTACTGAAAATGAGATTTTTACAATAGCTAGTGTGCAGAGCTAACTTAGCCAAATACGTTAATGGTATTGTAATTTTTTTTTTACAAAGATAATTCCTTTAGGAATATCACAATTATAAGTGCAAGATAAAATTTAACTCACAACCTTAAGTCTGTATTTTATTATTTTTATTATTTTTATTTTTTTTGAGACGGAGCCTCAAGCTATCCCCCTGGGTAGAGTGCTATGGCATCACAGCTCATAGCAACCTCCAACTCCTGGGCTCAAGCGAGTCTCCTGCCTCCACCTCCCAAGTAGCTGGGACCACAGGCGCCCACCTCAACGCCCGGCCATTTTTTGGTTGCAGCCATCATCGTTGTTTGGCGGGCCCAGGCTGGGGATTCAAACTCGCCACCTTAGGTGTATGTGGCTGGCGCCTTAGCCGATTGAGCCACAGGTGCCGAGCACTTAAGTCTGTATTTAAAAGAAACGCAAAGATATATTTTGATTATGTACATCTTGGAGGTTTTGGAATAAAGAAGGTAAGTAGAAAATACTTGAACAAGGGCAATTTCAATTTGGCAAGAAAATGTATCTTCTTCACAAATGGGTGGTTGATTGAAAAATAAGCCTTATTAGCGCTATGAGATTATAACTCATGCAATCATTTATCTTTGAAAAATACATTCTGAAAAAAATCAGCATAGGTTTGAACAGGAAGGGAATTAAGTAATAAAAAAGTACCCATGTTTCCACAGCACATGATTTTTATCAGTAATTCCCATTGTCATGCTGAGATTTTATTGATAATTAGAAACTGTTTCCACAAATGTGTACACACATCCATACAATGCTCTCATATTTTAAAATTGGTGTAAAATTCCACCTGAGACTTTATTCATCTTAAAGTTAAGTTGATTGAAAGGCAAATCAAAGAATAAGATTTGAAATGAAACAAGGTTGAATAAGAGCCCTGAGGTAGATTGAACACTGGCACCCCCCAAAGTCTACATCCTAACTCCTAGAACCTGGGAATATGTCACCTTGCATAGCAAAAGAGACTTTGGAGAAGTAATGAAGTGAAAGATACCGAGGAGGTGGGAGCACCCTCAATTATCCAGGTGGCCCCAATATCACCAGAAGGTCAGAGAGGAAAGATGCCATGTAAAGAGAGGGTGTAGACATCTTGGGAAGGGCCCAAGACACAGGGAACTTGGGCAGACTCTAGGAGCTGGCAAAGGAATGGAAGTGGATAGTCGCTGAGAGACTCCAAAAGAATTCCGCCCTGAGACACTAGGTAGCTTTCTGACCTCTGGATAGTGAACTAATAAACTTGTGTTGCTTTGAGCCACCGAGTTTGTGTTAATTTGTAATAATAGCAAAAAGAAGCTGAAACCTTGTGCCCATCCTATGTCACAGCCAGGATATCAAGTGAGTAGGAAACAAGCAAGCTGCAAATTAGCTTACCTTCAGTTTAAAGGCAATTTCCTCCTAACACACCTTCTCTTACTTTTGACACTGTTTACTTTTATATAAAATGTCTTTTCTTCTCCTTAATGTCAAACATCAGTCCAAATACCTTGGCACAAGATGAAGCCCAGCAATAATGACTTAAATCACAGGACAGAATTCTACAAAAAAGATTATATAAATGCTCGACTGAAACTTCCAATTGAAAATATAAGAATTGGAAAGCGTATGTGTGTGTGCCGACGCTATTTTTGTGAGGTGAAAAATGCAGAAATGTGATCAGATCATGTTCATTACAAAAAAATTGTAATTAATTGTACATTTTATGCTTTCCATTGGCTGCTACCAAATTTGTAATCATTGTATGCCTTATTAAGTACCAAGTGTTTTTGGAGCTGCATATGCCAATTTGTGCTTACAAAAATATCTTACATAAAACCAGGACAAAATTGAAAATTTGAAGTACGTTATCCTCAGGAAGAAGCTTTGCTCATTTATCATTTCTATCATAATGAACAAATGAAAAGTACCTCTGTAAACATTTCAAATCCAATCTGACATTTAATTTTCATGGTGAAAGTCATTTTTTCCCTCCATCACTTAGACACTGGTGGCCTTCTTGCATTTTTTAGGCAGTGACATGGAAAATTATAAAACACTCAGCATAGACCTGTTTGGAACTGCTTTTTTTTTAAACCAAGAAAAAAATTTATATATACACCAAAGTAAAAACTCTGTCTTTTATTTAGCAAGAGACAAAGGATATATATTCAGTGGAATAAAGCTGAACATGGTTGACTGGAGTTTTTATTATCATTGGACTAATGCTTTGCAGTGGTGTGCTGCTTTTTAAAATTTTAGTAGAAATGCTCTCATTCCTTTTTACCTGCCCTTTATCAAAAGCCCACTGAAATGAATTGGCAGAGTTATTTCACATGCTACATTGTGAAGGAAGGGGACAATTTTGACATCTCCTTCATAAATGCAAAAGAAAAGCCTAAATTATTGACATTTCCTAGCAAGCTCTATTCTCTAAATCCTGTATGATCCTCCTCCCATCTCCCAGGGGTACAAAAATTCACATGCGTTTTTCTCATCTCTAGATTTAACAAGATCTGAAGCAGATGATTAGGCTGTGGTTCTTTCATAGATGCTGCCAAATCTTCTATCCATTGTGCTGTGTTAATCCCTATGGCCCTTCAATACTATATTTTTATTTGTCTCAAGTTCTTTACATTAGACAGAGTCTCACTCTGTTGTCCAGGCTAGAGCGCCATTGCATCAGCCTAGCTCACAGCGATCTCAAACTCCTGGTTTCAAGTGATCCTCTTACCTCAGCCTCCCAAGTATCTGGGGCTACACACACAAGATACTGCATGTGGCTAAAATTTTCTATTTTTTAGTAAAGACAGGGTCTAGATCTTACTCAGGCTGGACTCGAACTCCTGAACTTAAGCAAACCTCCCACCTCATCTACTCCAAGTGCTAGATGCTTAGATTATAGGTATAAGCCACCAAGTCTGTCCTCAAGTTCTTTTTTTTTTTCTTTTTAGACAGCATCCTACTCTGTCACCCTGGGTTGAGTGCTGTGCCTTCATAGTTCACAGCAATTTCAAACTCATGTGCCCTGCTGCCCGGTGACCCTCTTGCCTCAGCCTCCAGAATAGCTGGTAACACAGGGATACCCCTCCCCTGCCAATTCCTGGCTAGGGTTTTTTTTTTTTTTCTTTATTTCAGATTGATATGAGGTTACAAACATTTAGGTTATATCACTTTAATTTCTAAGGTAAAGTTCAAGTTTTAGTTGAGCCCTTCACCCAGGGGACATGCTGAAAACCCTCACACTGTACACAACCTGTTATGATTTATTTTGTTTTGTTTCTTTCTATTTTTTTGTAGAGATGGGGTTTCACTCTTGCTTAGGCTGGTCTCCAATGTCTGAGCCCAAGCAATCTACCTGCCTTGGCCTTCCAGAGAGTTAGGATTACAGGTGTGAGCCACTATTCCCAGTCTGCCCTCAGGTTCTTAGTTTGATTTTAAAAATAAATTGCTCAATAACGATTTCTTAATCCCAGTTTTAGAAGGTTTTAAAATCATTCATCTATGTGAGACTCATTTACTGTGGACCAAAGTAACACTGAACATATAATGGTAGAGACAACAGAGTCTCCTCCCACAAGCTGCTGATGGTTTAGTAAAGCAGCATGCCAAAATATAAATGTTTACAATAATGTGACCCAGGTGCTGGGTGTGTCTGGAGTGTGTCTGGAGAATTGTTGAAAGGGCAATGAAAATGGAACAACTAATGTGGACCACGCTGGAGTTCAGAGCTGAGATGACAGTGCACACAGGAGGTGTTGTTAGCTGCCTAGACAATAGCTAGCTTCACCGTTTCGGAAAATCTCATTCCTACCATGGAAGTAGGAAAGGCCTCATGCTTGTTTTCCGATCTCTCTCACAGCTTGGGCATGGGCATTTGGCCCAGAGTTGACGAATGACAGCTGAGGTATTCAGCTACCTAGGACTCTCCTGGGAAAAGTTTTCTGTTCTATTAAAAAAAGATTTGTGAAGAGGAGCATTCTGGCATTGCTCTACCATCAACAGTGCATGTTTGAAGTCTGGGACAGCCCTAGCCATCTTGAGAGAGGAGGATAAGCCAGATGATGAAGGCCAGGACACCCAGAACGGTGAAATGAAATATTCTCAGCTTGGGGCTTGGATGATATTAATAATATCCTTATTACTTAGCCCTGATATGTTGGGTAATTATATTGCCTATCAGAAGTAACCGACACAGTCACTCTGGGAAGCATCCCATGAAAGATCTTCTTTGAGCATTAAAAAAAATAAGATTGTCAACTCTGGAGGTGGAAGATAGCATTTTAAACAAAAGGGAGGTCATGAAGGGGTAATACGGCATGTTAAGGGAATATCAAATAATTCATATAGCTGAAGATCATGTGTCAAAGACAACTAGAAATTACGTTGAATATTCATTTTGCTTTGGTTGAATATACTTAGTATTGTAAAGTGCTTTTTGTAACCATTCAGTTTCACTTTACTCTCCATTAATTTCTTAGTAAGTTGGCAGATTTAGAAAATACTTTTTGTGGGGAAAATGACTAATACAATAAATAGTAATAGAAATTATTGACTGTGCCACCAACTAAATTAAACAATTTGTGTACCATTTCTATTTTACAAAGCAGATGAGACTGTTTAGAAAGTTAAATGAATTTAAAAAAAAAAAAAGAAAGTTAAATGAATTTTTAAGTGCCACTAAACTAGCAAGAGCAGGCTGCAAATCTGAGTCTGACTGACAGACAGAGAGCCCACTCTCTTCATCATTAAAGGAAATTTCCCTAAGCTGGGTCTCGCTGGCAATTTGAGAGCAATAAATTTTGTGCTGGAAGTCTACTTAGCACCACTGACCTCCAGGCGCTGTCTGGCCATGGTGCCTTCAGTCATGTAACCAACAGGAGCAGGTACTGCAGACGCCGCACTATAGGAGCCCACTTGGAAATCACCTAAAGGGTGCTGCTCTTCTGCTGCCTCGTGCACAGCAGGGAGCAGTGACCCCACACTGCCTGAGCAGGCTTCAATGCTGCCTATTTCTCCCCTGCTGACTGACACCTCAAATTCCACGTTTAAGTCGCATGTAACACATGTAACAACTAGTCACTGAAAAATATAAACCTTTACCTATGATTTATTTACTATTTCATGAGTAAAAGATAACAGGAAGGCATTTTTGGAAATAGGAGAAGTCATGGTGGGACAGCACAAATGAAAAGATTAAATACCAAAACACAGGAAGTTGGAGAATCAGAAGCCCCTCCGTTATGATTTTGTCATGAATCTCCTTCCCTTCTTCAGAATCAAAGGCAGAGGGAAATGAACTCCATCTCCTTTTATTTCACCTCTATGACTAAATAAATAGCAAAAATGTATGAAAGACTTCTAGAAAAAAAAGATGGTGAGACAGTGATGTCCATGAAAGGTTACCTTTTTGCTGACATATATTTTACCCCATACTACCAAATGAGAAGAGTGTCTTTAGTAGTTGATGTGATGGCGGACAGAGGTCCTAGGGAGGCCGGCCTGTCTTATTTGGGTAGGTGTGAAATATGAAGAAAAATTCCAGGGGGTCCAAACATAATTAGATAATTAGGAATGTCTCTGCAGATGACAAATGTCATGAGAATTTAAATGAATTCTGATGAAAGTGATTATTACATTACCAAAAGAAAGTCTAATGAAACACTTTAATGTTAAAGGGAAGTTAGAAAACATAACCATGAAGACCTAAAGGAATAAAAATGGGCCTCATGATATTTTCAGGAAGATATATAAATGCACTTTTTTTTTTTTTTCTTGGCTGGGGCTGGGTTTGAGCCCACCACCTCCAGCATATGGGCTGGCACCCTACTCCTTGGAGCCATAAGACGGCTTATAAATACACTATTTTTTACATTACATCAATGCATATTACCTTTCCATAATCAGGAAATTATTAAGAAATAGCATACTTTAACAAAATACATATTAAGTCATGTGACCCCACTATGAATTAGTTGCTTAATAACTATCTTATTTATAGCTATAGATACATTTAGTTAAATAAAACAATATAGAGGATGATTTAAAAAGAAGATAAATCAAATTTTCTAAAAAATAGGTACTACTGAATTTTTATATATTCCTATAGACTTTTCTGTAGAAAATATATATATAAATTATCAGCTTTTTAAGGAAAATATCCATATTTCTCTGTATGTTACCTATTACTCATAAATTTTATGTGATGTACTTTCATATTGGTAAATATGGTTCTGTGCAAGAAATTTAATAAGGGCTTGATATACCATTATGCGAGTTTTCCATATTTTTCAAATGTTTTATAAATAGATGATAGTTAAATTAGAAGTTATAGTAACTATGTAGATAATCTTTTGTCAATTTTCTGCCTTTAAAAGTAAATTACTAATTGAGTAAAAGTGAGTTTTTTTTAAAGAGTTGAGTTGTAGAATTTTGACGCACACAAATTGCCCTCCAAATGTAGTGTCAGAATTTATCTTGCAACCTTACTTTTATCTCACGCCCTAACCTACATTTACTACATTTTAAATCTTTGTCAGTCCAAGAAAGCCTATCATTTAAAATATTCTCATTTCTTTCAACCCCAGACATTTTCTTCACGCATTCTGACTGTTTTTAAGGACATGTAAATTTTAAGAGACTCAACTGTTGAGAGATGGTTGAAAAACTTTGAGATCTGTATACCCTGATGCCTATAGTAGAAATGATCTTTTGTTTCTGTGAAAACTGAGGTTTTAAAAGTACCTCATTCTTTAGGTACATTCTAAGATGGAGTATTCTTCCCAGAAAGATAGCTTGAGAGCTGCCCTTTGAAGCAGCTACAAACGCAATTTCATAGTTAGAAGTTATTTTGTTGAATAATCCTCCTAAATGCTTTTTTAATATGGATGACTGGTCAATTTTTAGAAAGAGGCTTGTCACTTTACTTCCCAAATAAATCTCGAATAGGATTTTCCAAAATGTATGACTATAAATGTCTCTAAGGGTATATGCTCTTTCTCGTAAAATGTTGTTTATTTATTTATTTATCTTTTTAAATTGGAGAGGGACACAAAATACTTCCTCTCTTTTTTGGGAAACTCAGCCCTAGTGCTGCCTGCTCAGACTCTATTAGAAAGCCATTAGAAGGCGTTAGGTAATATTTCTATCACCATGTCCCTAATGTCACACAGGAGAAATGCTACCTGAAATAAGTTCAAGAGAGTTAACAAGAGAAGACTACCTTCAACAAATGATAAAACTTTATATACACAGAGCCAATATATAGATATTGTTTGGGTATCAACTCTATGAGAAACTAAATGAGCATTTCTTTCATTTGATTCCTGGTAATTTCTACTGCATCAAAATTAACATATTTATAGTTAATCTGATTAGAAAAGGAATGATTCATTAAATTTTGGCATATTCTAAAGTTATAATTCACTTTTATACTCATCATACTTTCTTTAAAAGTATACCACATACATGTAACCAAAGTATTGGTTAAAAAGCATGTGTATATATAGGTATTCTACTGTTTATATTTATGTATCTTTTTCTATCAATTTATATTTTTATGTATAATCTTTATCTATATTTATGTATCCTTATAGATATATTATGAAGATACACATATATGTACGCACTAAAAGGTGACATCTAAGTTTCTATCACTTTCTAATCAGTGAGGAAGGATTTCTACTTACATTGTTAGCTCATATAACTAAAAAAACAAGTTGTTTTGATCTTCTAATTTGTAGAATTTTGATACTGAGTCATCTGATTTGAGTATTTACATTTCATCCTCCACAGAGCTTGGTAAGTCATAAAAATCATTCCTAAAATAATATTATTTTCATAAAGAAAATTAAAGTTACTTCCCATTAAAATAAGGCAAATCTGGATTTTTTTTTTGTAAGTTGTATATCTCCTCCTTTTTGAGGAGTGAATGGATATCTTTAAAAAATCTATTGGCTTCTTGTTGGAGACCAATCTAAATGAATACCAGAATCCGTATTCTATCCATCTGTAGCACTACATATGACCTGAGACAAAATATCAGTATGTGATACCCATAATATATATCTTTTGAGAGATTAGTAGCAGATGACCTGGATGGCAAAAATTAGACAAATTTTAGGGATTCTATTATTTTATTAGTTTCTATTAGTAAGGCCTGACTTATATGTGATCAAAATAACTATCCTCCACTGTGAGTAAACTCAGCCACCTAAGTACCTTAGTTTAAGATACTTCAAAATATATGTGTATATATAAAAAACTAATGTATGTGTGTATATATATAAAATGAATGAGAGATAAGGAGACGTCAACATTTAGACAGCAAAGATAAAAAAAACCTGTAAGTGCCATGTCACGTATCTATTAAATCTGTAAATTCCCCAAACTATGTTCTATATTCAAAGAAAACTAAGTGTTAATTTTTCCACTTTAAAAATAAGTATGTTAACACAGTATCTCATGTCTTTATCTTGATCATTAATTATTAGTTATTATATACATTTATGCTCATGTTTCCCATGGATATTTGACATTTCTTTGATCTGGAACTATAAACACAGTTATGTAAGTGTTATTATGTATCTTAGATATTTTCAATAAATGTTCTATTTAATTATGATGAAAAATTATATGAAGGAAACAATTCATGCTCATTATGTAAATGACAACAATGTGGTAACTCAGTACAGAAATCCAAAAATTTAAATAAAAGAATTTTAATTCCTTGGTGTGCATAGAAAATATAATAAATACCAGAAAGTTCAGCTTAACTGTAAAATTTTAATCAATATAAAAAGTACAGGAAAAAACTAAACATATGAGTAAGATTGGAGAATAGAATATAATGGATATTAGAACGTTCAGCCTAACTGTAAAACTTCACTCAATGTAAAAACATTACCAGAAACTAAAGATGTGAGTAACAGATACTAGGAAAATAAACATTTCTGTGAAGACTGGAGAAAAGGTTGAATAAGTAATATTCTCAAGAGATCAGACACAGGATGCCTGCTAAAATGATATGCTTTGTGGAAGGCCCTGCCTTCTTCCTTTTAAGTAGAGTCTTTTGGCAGGACAGTACAGATTTTTAACAATTTGTCCTGCTTCCTGTGGCATTTTAAAAAAGCCCCGATTTTTGGAAAGAATGCATGACAAGCTAGGGAACACGGGAGAACAGGAAGGGAATATACAATTTTCAGCTGCCATGTGGCTATTTCACCAGGATATGCGTTTTATATTATTTTTGTTAATTTTATAATGTTAAACTAATAATAACAAATAATTGTTGAGAACTGATTATCAAGAACTGCTTATCAAAGTTTGCATTGTTGTCACCCCCCCCCCATGGTGTCCCACTTTACCAATGTTAAAATCTGGTCACCTTATCTTAAACTACTGTCTGCTGATTTCACATGATCTCTTCACCCTAGTCCAGGCTGATTGAACACAGATGGCAAATAACCCAAGGCAGTCAATGATGTGGTCTAACACAAAAATCCTGCCCCGTAGGTTGACAATAAGTGATCTGAACCATCTAGTACTCTTCCCTCCTGTGTGAACATAAGCAGTTAATTAGAACAGTAAAAGGGAACTTTGAAAGTTGATAACAGAGAAAGAGCTATAAAATTGCTGAAAAAATTATTTAAATTTGGACATGAGATCAAATGGGAAAAGCACGACTCAGTTATTTGCTAGCTGTATCACTTTGGTCTAGCATTCAACATTGCTTCATTTTTAGTTCCCTCACAGGGAACTGGAGAAAGAATAGTATCTGGCATATACAATTTTGTAAAGATTGCAGAATAAAATATATAAAGAACCCCAAATAAATACTGGGCCAGAGTAAGTAGTCAGTATATGTTGGTTATTATTATTACTAATGTATCTATTTGTGCTACATATGTAATGACATTTTGTCCCCAATTGCTTTTTATTCTCTGAGTTGACAAAGCTGTTCAGATATTCCCATGTACCCCCCCCAATTAATTCTGCAATTGTTATAGCTGCAAAATAAGATTTTGATTTCTCTTTTTCCACATGTTTTTGAGTTAACTCAAGTGAGCAAAACTCTCTTTCTAAAGAGTGTTTAACTGACACAAATATGAATTACAGGGAAAAATATTTAAAGAAGAGATTTACCCAGAAAAACATTCCACTGTTCCTATTTTGATTCTCTAACAAGGGACAAATCTGTGTCTAACAGCATTTCTTGTTCCTCTGCTTCTGATTTGAAGATGGAAGTTGATTCAGAGATATTTAAAGGTTTTTTTTTAGCATGCTGATATTTGAAGATGAAATATTCTGGTGGATAATTGTGTGTTATGTTTTAGTTTTATAACAGATGAGTGGCAAGTTCGAGATTTATGGACTCTAAAATAAGATGAGATAGAAGAAAAGTCTGAACAACTGGTATTTTCTTTCATCTGCTTCATTTGCTTTTTGTTCCCACCTCTCCCTCCAAAATTTGTTTCATACCCATGTTCAGTTTAGAATCTTTTTTTTAAATTTAGATGATACTAATTTCAACAGTCTTAAATATTTTTATAAAATAATTGTCAGAGCATGAATAATATCCTTGATTATGTCTAAACTAAATATTCAAGAATTCTACCCTGTTTGATTTTGAACATTTTCTATAGCTTCAAAGATTTATAATGAGGGCATGAAGAAAAGTGTGTCATTTTTGGAGTTTTTAAGGTTGTGTCAAGTGTTGGGAAATGTGTCACAGACTTGAGGAGGGAGGAGAAAAATAATGGCAAATGCCCCGTGGTAAAGACAATGAAAATGACACTACAGACAACAGCAGTAAAAATATTAGGTAATTATATGCAGGAAAGCCTAAAAGCCAAAAATTTAAACCAAACTCCACTTCTGACTTCAGTTGTGTCTCATCTGTTTAAGGTCATATCATGTGCTAAACTGATATCATAAACTGTAAGTGCTACTTCTGTAATGACAATTGTTATTTTGGTAAGTTTCTCTTACCTTAGCTGAGTACTCAAAGAAGAAAATACAGTAAAAATGCAGATTTTGGTAACAGGAGTCATTGCAGTGGGGGTCTACAGTTCTTATACGCTGTAGTCTTATTCTTGCCTTATTTCCACAATTTCTAACTTCACCTCCTTTCACCTTTCTTGTTTACTATCCTGAAATGATGTTAATCATTTGAAAGAATTAAATTGAATCTACTCAATAATATCTATGCCCTGGACTAGACAAAGGGCCATGCCTTCTCCTAACAGATCACTCAAAGGAGAACACAAGCTCAGATTCCTTACGAATGCATACAGCGCATAAAGTATTTTGTCATTTGTTTAAAAATATTTGTCCATTTTAGCAACTTGCAGTGACAAAGTTAAAAGTGTTTCTCTTATCTTACTCCTACTGGGTCTGAAATAGCTCCCTTGGTGGAACAATCTACAATTTAAGTGCAGATAACACCTGCAATAGTGATTCATTAGTTCAAATAAGGACAAAAATGTAAACTCAGTGGATTTTTACATTCATATAAATTTAAAAATCAACAGTTTAATTCATCTCATCACATGAAAGTTTGGTGTAACTGAAAAGAAAAAGTAAAGCTGTATACATTAGGGGGCGAGAGGTTCCAAACCAATCTCTCATGCTTTCTCCTGGGCAAGTGACTTCAGCACTTGGGTCCTGATTTACCTCATCTAGAAATCTGGGCATTAGTTAAGTGCATTTTTAAAATGCATAGTAGTGTTAAAGGTTTAATACTTTTCTTTTGAAATTTCCTTTCAGTGAACATTTAAGAGCTTAGCTTCATTGAAATACCTTCACTTTATTACTTAATAGCATTATCTTGTTCTTGAGAAACTTACTTCTCCCTACTTATCCAAATTTGCTCTAAATTATTTTTGCAAATTTCAAAAAAAAAAAGAAATTAATCTGTACTTTCAGGATGAAAAAAGTTACCCCTTTTTATATTCAAAATAATTTGACAATATAAACTATATCTCAGTAAATTTAATTTTAAATTATATGACAAAAGTTCTTAAGTCAATTTTAAGATATTTGTTGTAGGCTTAGTATTATTGAAAAATTAATTTTGAATAAGGATATGAATTCTGAGATGACCTCTTCAAAGCATGCAATCCCCACCTAATGTAAGTCTCTATAAACTTTATGTGCAATTTAAAATTTAAGACTATTTAAATATTTTAAAATTTAAAACTATTTTAAATCATACATAAACTTTATGGACATGTATTTATTTTAAATCATTTAAGTTAGTCAATGATTTGTATGTAAGTTACTCTTTCCTTCCTTTGCATCACCACTACTAATTTCTGAGGTTTTTAAGTAAAAACCATTCATGTTGACATGTGACAAACCTGTTTCTACGCAGAAAACCTCTCATTAGGATATATTGTTGTATATTACAATATCTAATAATATTAACAGTCTTTTTATTTTCAAAGGACATTTCCTGATTAGCAATGATGTTTCACTGTATGTGTCCATCTCCCCAGTGCCTCAAAAGCAGAGTTGAAACGATTTGAAGGAAGCCATACCAAGTCAATTGCATCATGGAAATCCTTATTGTCTCAAAATCCAGAGTTAACAGAGATAGTTTCAACATCCACTCCATCAGAATCCTTGGAATATGGCAATAAACAATAGTAATTTCTGCTTCCTAGTTACCATCTTTACTGGTAGGTCACAGAAATCAGAATTTTATAAACATTTTTAGGCAATCTTAAGGCACACTAAAGTTAAAGAACTTCTAATCCAGAGTTTCTATACTTCTTTATTAATAGTAAATTGCATCTTCAGGTCATTCAGGCCTATAATTTAAAGGATCCCTCCTCTTCGTTACATTTTAAGCAATCTAGCACATTTTGTAGAAAGCACTATATCCTTGATTTGGAAGAACCGGATCTCTTGTTAATGTAAGATCCCAATATCGGTTTTATTTGCCCAGTTGCACTGTTAAGGAAAGTGCCCAGCCTCTCGCAATTCAATCCCCGTCCAGGTATTCCTTTACAGATGGAGTTTTGTCATCAGTTGCTGCCAGGGTGAGATCTCAGTGTTGTGGGCTCTCGTTTATTAATGTTAGTGGACGTTTAGTAAAGGAAAGAATATAACACTGGAAATGCAAAAATCAAAGATAAAATTAATATTTACTTAAAATGTGAAATCATTTATAACACACCACAAATTTTAAATAACTTATTTTTTCTCATTTTTTTTGCAGTTTTTGGCCAGGGCTGGGTTTGAACCCACCACCTCTGGTACATGGGGCCAGTGCCTTACTCCTTTGAGCCACAGGCACCACCCACACATCACAAATTTTAAAAAGCTTATTAAGTTCATAAAACATCAATTAATTAAAACACTAACACAATGTTTTTATAACTAATGGCTGACATAATTCTATAATATCTATTTCCTCTATATTTGTTTCAGCTATAGCCGTTTGAATCATCTTTTTAATCATGGTTTCTACGGAGAGAAAAGAAAGTTAATCCAGTCTTTTCTCTTGAATATTTGATCAATTTTTATTTTACTATCATTAGCTTACAATATCATTAGCTTACAAAAGTTTCTATGAATTTCATAACTTGTCATTAGAAATACCATGGAAAGTACACTGTTGTCAAATTTCTGGTGAGCTCTCCATAGGTTTCTTTTATAGATAATCTGTAAGATTTGGAAGAATTTCCCATAAACTAATTTCTAGCTCTACTTTTGAAATATTGTTTCTTTACACAATTTACATACTTCAAGTATCATTATGCACATTCAAATTGTGACCTGACTGCTGACCTTGTACCTAAGTGTTATGACCTTGGATATGTCAACAAAGACAGTGGAAGCTAATCATGCACTATATGTGTAGGATATAGTGGTTGTGAATAAATTAACTATACATAGAAGTGACTGCAAATCATATAAATTATCTCATTAAGCATGAATGAAATATATTATGTAGTCACTTCCCTTAAATCAAACTCCAAAAATGTCCACAGTCACTGTAATACCTGACTCATTTCCACCTGTTTTACCTTTCTTAGTAATAAGGACCATGGTTCACCCATTTACTCAAACTTTATTTTCACAATGTCTGCTGTAGCCACATGGTTTCATTTTATGGAGATAGTACAAGAAAACAATTCTCAGTAGTTGAAATTTACCTTACAGTTGGAGACCTGGGACTGCTTTTAAAACTCTCCTTCTCAATCAATTCACACACCCAGTGAATCATGAAGGTGTGATAATTTGTTTTCTATTTCTTTCTGATTATAATACTAGAATCTTCTCTCTTCCATTCCAGGTTGTGTGTCCACAGTCCAAGACAGAGTCTCTCCTGCCCGGAGCCCTACAGCAGCTTCCTCAGGCTTGAAGTTCTATCGCTCTTCAATTTATTCTCTGGAGCATTGTCCATTTAAAATCTATAAACTTAAATTCTTCAAAATCCTAAAATTACTGTAAAATGCCTACTTTCAGCAAACAGTGTGGAGGTCCCCCAGGACACGATTCCTCCTTTCCCCTGCAAACTTGGGGATCTAGTCCAAATGAAGTTATTTTTTGTCTTTTACTACATCATTAATTTTCTTGCCTTAGTCCCTTCACAGATTCTGTACTTTCTGTTCAAACCACTCTTCTTTCCACATTCCTTTCTTAAACCAGATCTACTTTATATCTCAATTTAAAAATCAGTTCTTCAGGGAATCTGACTCCTTTGTTTCCCACTGGTGCTCTCGGTCCCCTCTCTCACCGTTCTAACCACAATTTGCTCTTCCACACTGTTCAACTGTCTGCCTTACTCCCTAGAATGTAAGTCTAAGTGGAGATAGTAACCAAGTCTTCTCTATCATTCTATATCAAATACATAAGATCAAAAGGCACCTATGGGAATAAAGAAAATAAAGTAATACAAAATTAGAATTAGATATTTTATGATATCTTCATGGCTTCAATAAATTGTTGAAATTTTAACCATTAGTTTAGTTTCCTCATGTAGAAAACAGAGGAAATAGTATAATAGAAATAGAAAACCAATAAAATCGTATGTACTTTGTTGTTTTGCAGTGAAAACTATGTAATGCTACATACAAATCATTACCAGGCTGTGGCATGCACATTGGAAGCATTAAAAAAATGAAGGATATTATTATTATTTAGCATAAGAGAAAAAAATAGGTTTTATCTCTTCGGTCCTTGAAAGCACATTTGGCTAGGTGAAAACATCATCAATAATTTCACTGGCCAAACCATTGATGAAGGAATCGTAACTCTTCTCATTTTCTCCTCGTTGACTGACATACAAAAGATACTGGTCAGTGGTCACTCCGATAGCACTGATGGCTTAACCAGTCATGTCTGATTCTGTACTTCACTGTGCTAGTCTTTTCTTATTGTTATATGCTCTTCTATTCTGGACCAGTTTTATTTTCCTTACACTATTTTTACAAGAAATAACAACCTTTGGTGAGGGTGAAGTTAGAATAACTACTGCTCAATTAAAAAAAATTCACAATTTTATTATTTGAGAGTCATTGGGCATACAAAGAATTTAGGTTACACTGATTGCATTTGTTAAAGTTCTTCTAGAATTCTGTCCCACCTCCAATTTTTTAAATTTATTTTTTCTCTAGTCCATTTATGTTTTCCTGAAGTACTGCCTCATTTGCACAATTACAGCTTTTCTTTTAAATCAAATTTCGTTATAACATTGACAAAGAAAAATGTGTACTTGTGAGCAATATTTTCCATACACACATACACACACAGTTTGTTAAGTGAACAGATATAAATAAATAACCTATTAGGCGGCACCTATGGCTCAAAGGAGTAGGGCACCAGCCCCATATGATGGAGGTGGAGGGTTCAAACCTAGCCCTGGCCAAAAACTGCAAAAATTAAATAAATAACCTATTAAGAAGTCATGAGTAGGAAGTTAAAAACAATATGTAAATAGAAGAAAGTGAACTATAATACTGTCTTTCACAAAAATACCTGTTTTCTCTGATTCAAATTGTCATTATGTGAGCTTTAAAAGGTTGTACTCTTTCGGTAATTTGAAATTACTGTGACTCAAACAGCTTAATCATTCTTTGACCAATGTGAACCTTGGCAGATTCACAGTCAAAGGGACATTCTAATGATGAGTAAAAGAAACCTCAATGTAATTTTCAAAAATCTACTTCCCACAAATAATAATAGAGATGTAAGTTATGTGTTAACTACTAAGAATTTCTTTTTTTCCTTAACGTCACAATGTCGTATAGGTACAAGTTTCACAGCCTTCACAAATCAGGCATGTACAGTTAAGATTGTAGACGTGAAATGTTCGGCAGTCTTTCAAGTTATAACTTTTATAAAGTTGTATAGTGTTTTATTATGAAGTGTTTCATAAAATGAATTAAATAGGCATTTGATAAAAGCTTTATCCTTCTTTTATCAACTCTGGGAAAATACTACATTCTTTTTCTTATTATATCAAAGTTCTTTCTCAAATTCTATGTACTTTGTAAATACCATTTCAAATTTCTATTACCTGTCTTCAAATACATTAATTCTATTCTGAAAAGGAAAACATGATGTGGTGAAGAAAAACACAATGTATGTTGTAAATAATATACCTAAAACCTCAGTTTTATAAATAGGTTTTCTTAAAAATTTTATTTCTTTGGTAATTCCAGTTAAATAAAATGAAGTAGCTTCATTAAATAATTTAACTAATAATTTAATAAATATCTCATAACTTTCTTTATATTTAATTTTATAACATAAAGTACAATTTCTTCCTTTTTAAAAATTTTCATTTTTTGATAAATTATAAAGGACAACTTTGGGCATTGACCCTACTACTTAAACTTAGTGGTAAAAAAACTCTTTCTAACTCTCCTTATATTATTAGTTTTAAGTCTGTTCTTTGATACAACACTCTCTTCATTAATGCAGAAAATAGTAGGATTGTGAATGCATGTTGGGGCTTCAAGAAGGAGCAATTTCAAATGCAACATAAATATTATAGAGAAAAGATTCATTAAAGATATTTCAAAGTAAAATAGTGACATCAGGATAGGTATTCTTTAATTAATAAATATCTGTATAGTTTCTTAGAGTCAATTCCTGCCCTAATGTATACAAAGCTAAATAAACAATAGGGTCAAGCATAAATTAAAAATGTGAATGCAAATTGCCAAGAACAAGTCATTAGACTAGAAATGATCCCATCATATCTGCAGCTTCTATGACATGAAAACAATTCAGTAATTAGTAGTGAGGAAAACCGTATTGATGGTTATATTAACAGAAGTGTTTCTGGTGCAAATGTTTTTCTGAGTGAATGCACCATCAAAAAGGAAAAAAACATTAAATAGGGAAGATAATGAGCTCCATTTTGAGGATATGTTATTGAAGGGAATAATGCGTGATTCTGGGATTGATTTCCAAAAACCATTAGAAATGTGATTCCAGAATAAAGGTCAGTGGATGGGCTCATGCTAGTGGTTCATAGCATCCAATTTCATAGAGCAACAAGGAATCAGAAGTTGCACAGTTGAAAAGGAAGTAACTGGAAATTTTTAAATAACTTAAAGAAAAAGAAACCTCATACTTGAAGTGCATTGCAGTGTGAATGAGACAACCAGAGCTGCAGTTGGAGGAGGGCATTTGTTTGTTATATTTGTGGATTTTCACAGACAATAAATGTCTCGAGGATATAAAGCCAGGGATGTGCAAAGATTAATAGCTAGTTTATAGAGGCATCTCATAAGGGAGTTAATAAATAGAAATAATATTCCTTTAATCAGTTCATAAAAAATATCTGATTACATGATGAGTCTAAGCAACCTACAGATTAAATAGGGTCAGAAAAATATTATTAACTTTGGAACAACATTTGTAAATAAAATGAACTGGTAGGACATGAAAATATCGATTTTCCAAGGTTGGATGACTTGTACTGATTTAAATCAATCATCTTTTATGGGTACAGGGTAGAAATACTTATGTGAGAGTCAGCCATACAGTAAACACACAGCTATCTGATTAACGGTAAATCAGATCATCTAGACTAAGTAGGTCCCTCCAATCACATCCCACCTCCAATATGAAAAAAAAAAAAAGGATTTATCACTAATTGTGTAATTAAAAAAATTAACTTTCATTCATATAAATAAGAAAATATAAAATGGATATCATACATCCATAAAAATAAATTTCTACAAATTTATTTTCTGTTTTATTTTTTCCCTGTATTCCTGAGACCTCGTAGTGTTTTATTTTTTGAAATCTTTCCTCTAAGCAGGAAGAATCAAGCAGCTACTACAGATACAATGAATATCACTAGCAGATATTAAAACTGTCACCTGATAGAAGCTGGGGATCACCATTAGCCCTTCAAGAAATAACTTGCATGATTTTGTAACTCATATATCAATTACTTTTATATTACTGTCACACATAATTCTAACAGCTTACAATGCTTCCTCATATCACTATCTTAATTGCAAAGTTTGCTAAACACAAATATCTCTACATCAGAATATATCCCATAAGAAATATATAATCTGGTGAAATTAGTTGGTAAGCTATATATCTAATAGTAGAAAGTTATTGTTTCTATTTTTAAATAACTTTGAGAATTAAAAAGGCAGAGCTACAATCTAATTACATAACAAAGTGAAAATTTGAACATTTAGAAATATATTTATAATTAGCTTCCATAACATATTTAAGCCTAGGTATGTGAATTAAATACAAAAAAGGGAAAGAGACAGTGTTTAAGTTTTCAACAACTCAATATTTTAGAGAGGTGGAGGCACTGGAGGTTTGATACAAAGAAATGGGATTTTAACTGAGGCTGATAGAATTCAGACCAGCATTTCTGCATGGTTGAAAAAGATCACCAAAATTAGAATGTTTAGAAGATTGGAGAATATCATAAGGAAATAGACTGTCAGGGAAAGAGAGTTCTGTGCTGTTTGTTCTAAAAACATTAAGAAATAGTAAAGAGAGAATCATTAGAGATGAATTTATAGACTATAGACATTATCATGAAGGTAAAAGACATTAAAATTAGCAGTGATAAACTTTGAAACAATACTTTTTCTTTTTTTATTATCCTTTTCTTTAACCTTTATACTATATATGTTTAGACTTGAACCCATTCCATTTTTCTACAAATCCAGGGAAATAACATGCAAATTTTAATGTATGTACAATATACTCTTTTACATATTCACCTGGACAAAGTATTCATGAAGACATAGCAACAACAAAAATAAACAAATCGGACCTAATTAAATATCTCTTTACTATTAATTTAATGATTATTTGAGTAATTCCTCTATCATTCAGAACAATGACAATCTTGAATTTCTTTTGGCATTTGGGAGGAAAAATTAGGTAATAAGTGATAAGTATATCATTAAATACATCACCTCTTCATAGTCATCATATTTAGGCATTAGGCTTCTGAGTGATCCTTGTATAGAAGACCTTTCTCATTGTCTGGCTGAATGCTTCAGCATGCCTCAATGGCTTGATAATTGAGCACTGATATACAAATTGTAACCTTTCAGGATGAATTTCATATATTCTTTCAGAGGAGAAAGATACTTTCTCCACTGAAAGTATAATTTGCATTTGAACTGGATTATATTCTTCTAAAGCACATAGAAGAGAAATCTTAATTGGAATGAGTGGGAAAATTGATTGTGAAACTTGGAATTCAGATTAGTAATTCCTTTTCCTTTCTCTGAAAATATTATGATGTAGCTTCAAAAAAGTAAGAAGCTAAGTAATTTGCCCAGCAGTGTGCTTCGGGAGAGCTATCCTGTAAGAGCTGGGACTTTTGAGTTTGGACAAAGAATATTGACGATTTTATTTTTATTTTACATGCTTATACTAGTAAAGCATATATTATTATATAGTAACAAAACTTTGGTCTTTTTAAGTCTTAAGAGAGCTTCATGCTATTCTTACTGGCTTTAAAAAGTGCCCAAATTGTATTTCCTAAGTGTCTGAACCATATGACTATATGGGAGAAAAGCTGTAGAGAAACAAATGGTGAGGAATTACTGCCACATGTGCTTAATGGTAATGTCGGTTGAACAAGGACAGGGAATCAATCCTTTTATCAAGCCAGACTTAACAAGTTTCACAGAATGTGTAGCTTATTTTTCATGTGTATGTACAGAAACCTGCATCACTGAGCACGCTTTATTATTATAAACGCAACTCAAACACTGGGCTAAGAATTCACTGAGATCAGATATCACGGTTAATTAATTTGGATTAAAACAATTGACAAAACAAAATTTTAGATTCTCATGGGACTCATCTTGAGAAACCAGTTGCTACAAGTATGCAGGTTAATGAAGCCTGTACCTCTACCCACTCTGTCAGACCATACCAACCTTAAGCTATGCTTCCTTTTCCTGACTATTCTTAAACATGTAAGTTAACAGAGATTGTATTTCAACTTGAGCAAGCCCCATGAGAGTAAAGACAATCTATCTTACATTCTGCTAAGGGGGAAATGAACCTGAAGGACACCCTATAGATACTTACCAACAAAAATAATTACACTGCTTAATCCTACTCTGCAAATAGCGAAATTTATTGAACAAGAAGTCACAATACATTTATCCTAATAAAAAGCACAAATCAATTGCTTACTTGCAATCCTCAACTAATAAAATGTATCCTAATGAAAGGCATTAATAATTTAGTATTACAATAATCCACCAGCATGTGTCTTCCCAGAACTTGTTAAAAAAAACAACAAGTTTATATATAATATCTAGTCCTGGAAGGAGATTTTATGTCTTCTAGCAAGACCACTTTGTTCTTGTAGTGTGTTGTGTTTTCATTCCGTCAGCTAAAATATAATTGGTCAAAGATTTTTATTAAGTGAAATCAACATTTTATTTTATTGTGTTTTTATTTTCTTTTAATTGTATTTAATAATTTTCATACAAATGAATTCATTATTCTTAAATATGAATGGAGTATGAAGACATTTAAAAACTGAATCAACTATACACTAATATATATAATTAAGGTTATATTTGAAACAAAAAATCATCACAAAAACTTTATGTCCCCTTTGTTAGAGCACATTTCCTCCTCCAAATATTTATTGAGCATCTTCTTCAAGCTCAGTACTATTTTAGCAAGGAAACAATCTATAAAAATTATTAGAGAGGAAAAACAATATGAATAAACATAAGTGGATTCCATAACATGTAGAAGGTGGTAAGTTACAGCTACCAGATATAATGCAAGATACCCAAATTTATAAAAATAAATTTGAATTTCAGATGAACAACAGATAATTTTTGAGTGTAAGTATCCCCCTCTGTCCCAATAGTGCCTAGGACATACTTACAACAACAAAAATTATCCATTGTTTATCCAAATTTAAATATAACCTGGTACTGTATTTTTATTTGCTAAATCTAGAAATTTTATGATAGGTGCTGTGGAAAAAAGGAAAAATTAGAGTACAGGAAGTAGATTATAGGAATGGGGCAGCGGGATGCGGGTTTGGTGGACGCCAGGGGGACAGTGAGCAGGTAAAGTGAAAATTGAGAAAGACTTCAAGAATGATATACTTGGCCAAACAGACATCTGGAAAAAATCTTTCCCAGGCAGAGGGAGAGCTAGAGAAAAGGTACGAAAGCAGGACTGTGTCTGGACTGACTGAGAAAAAGTTTAATCTACAACTTTAAACAAAAGATAGAAACAGAGTTACTGGATACAGCTCAGCAGAGGAAGCAGAATTTTTCAGATTGTTGTACCTGGTCATTCTTACAATGTATATATATATGAGCTCTACCTACAGAATCATATTTCATATGTACCTATAATTCATTATTTTTAAAGAAATGATGATTCTCATGCATCTGGGGGGCAGTGGAGATCATGGTTCTCTTTCTGCAATAAATTGGTTTTTCAGCCACAAGTTAAATATTTCTACTAGTTCTGAGTCAATACTTTTCTAGAACAAAGTAACTTAGTTGTCTTTCAGCTATAGAATCCATTTTAATGTACTTCTGTTAAAACTGAACACTTTCAAAAAAAAAAAAAACTGAACACTTTCTTTTCAAGGAAATTTTACAAATAGTTCTAGTTGTATTAAGAGTAAATAATGTAATTGCATGACAATTAAAATTGGAGAGGTTGCATTGAGCATGTATATGTACAAGGATAGGCTAATTAACCCAAATTTCAATAACAAAGTGATATGAATTCATTGAATCTATGCATATAGAAAAAGTGGGAGCTTGATTTTAAAAATCTAACTTTCTATGTGACTCATAAATAATTCAGATTTCTTTACATCATTTATTACATAGAAGAAGTATGTATCTACATTTGTAAAATTGAGTATTAAACTTCAAAAAAATACAAAAATATTTTTTCTTTAAGAGTAATGCACATTGGGCTCGGCGCCTGTGGCTCAAGTGGCTAAGGCACCAGCCACATACACCCAAGGTGGCGGGTTCGAATCCCCAGCCCGTGTCCGCCAAACAACAATGATGGCTGCAACCAAAAAAATGGCCGGGCATTGTGGCGGGCACTTGTGGTCCCAGCTACTTGGGAGGCTGAGGCAGGAGACTCGTTAGCCCAGGAGTTGGAGGTTGCTATGAGCTATGATGCCATGGCACTCTACCCAGGGGGATAGCTTGAGGTTCCGTCTCAAAAAAAAAGAGTAATGCACATTGGAAGAGTTTGTTGCCATGTTTTATGGTATAAATGTTTCCCTTAGTGTATTATTTTCCGTGTGTATTCACCACTTCATTGCTATTAATGTCTTTCCATACAATTCTGTTGATAGACATTTTACATGACCCAATGTGCTGCAGAGTTAAACAACAACCAAAACTTCAGCCTTAAGTGGAATCCAGTGAATGATTACCAAACAGATTGAGCTTCAGGGCAATTCTTCCAGCAGTAATGATGCCCTTAAAGAACAGGATATGTTATTGGCATATTTAATTTCTTCAGATAATAGTAGCAAGAGTGTAACAAAAATGTTACATCAGGTAATAGCTAAATTCTATTAAGAAATGAAGAAGCATGTTGATCAGTTTGATGGAAGTATTTCGGATTGCATGTGAAAACTCCACACTGTACCCCAGAAGTGCATTAATGTACATAGTTACCATTCAATAAAAAAAAGAAAGAAAAAAAGAAATGAAGAAGCAGTGATAATGGTAAATTTGTGAAATAACCGATCGAGTAGAATTAATAACTGAGTCTGAATATTACTGTATGTTCACTTTGACAGACAAGCTAAAGAAAAGTCATGATGGAAAGCAAAAAAGAAACTAATGCATTCATATCCCTTCCATAAGAGATCTTGAAATTGTGATTTAGGCTCCTATTACTTTATTTTTAGTGTCATAAGAGTTGGTTGCTAATTCAATAGCTGTCTTTATATATATATATATAAGAGAATCCTTGCTAGGTGAGATCATACTCTTGGAAAGATATACCTGATTTTGGTATTTGTACCTTATCTAAACCTCTAGCACTTTCTTATAATCAACATTATTAGAGTTAGCTGTAATTATCTACTTGCATGTTTATATTTCTTACTAGATTAATTTAGAAGTTTATATAATTTAGAAAAGAACTTTTAGGGCTTTGTCTGTCTTAGAGAAAGAAGAGCTTAATAATTGAAAGCATTCTTACTCAGACTTCTGCTAAATGTGAATCTTACCTACTTTTTACTCAGGGAAGCCCGGATAAGTCATTTCACATCTCCTTTTCTTAGTTACCTTACCTAAAATGGACTTAATGATACTATCTGCCTTATATAGTAGTTTTGGATTGGATATATTATTGTACATAAAATGCTTAAAGAAGTTCCTGACACAAAACAAATATTTGGCAAGTGTCAATTATTATTACTGGCAGCTATTTTATTCATCTTCATAACTTGATGTGTCACATAGTGGATAAAAATACATTAATACGTGGATGGATGGATGGATGGATGCCCATACTATAAAGCTTTCATAAATTTCCTAACCAGATTGTACACAAAATAATGCCAGGGTGACAAAAACAATCTCAGAGAGCAGTACTTGTTACTGAAGTTCAAATATTTTACCGAGAAATGTTGCTCCTTTAGTTCTATCCACATCTGATTTTACAGATCTACCAAATACATTCAAATTGAAAGTCCTTTTCCATAACTGAGTCTGATCAATAATATGGATAAAATTTTGCTACAGGTTGTGGAATCTTGCAAGAAATGCTTCCAGTATATGTTTCAATAAATGCTTAAAGCAAAATCCCAGCAATATTTCTTATCAAATGTAAATTGTTTGAAATCTAATACAATGGCTTAATAGAAACAATTATTAAAAATACTTAATCATTTTTGTAATGAATGATAAAATGAAAGTGCGGTTATTTTAATATTCTTGGTCTGATTAAAGATACAGTTAGAAATCTCATGAAATGCTTAGCTCCTTAATCACTGAATTTCCTTTATTCTTTTTTTGCTTAATGAATATTTTGCTCATGATATTTTGCACATGGCTATATTTATAAATGTGCTTGAACTATTATTGATAGAAACCTTGTGACAAAACCACAGGAGTAATATTTAAAAAGTAGAATGCTTTGAAATGAAGCAAGCATTGAACACATTAGTAAAACAGGTGCTAGTTATATATAACCCATCATTACTATAGAGGCTACTGTCCTGAATTTCATTCATTTAAAGAGGTTACTTTGTAATTCCCATAAAGCTTTTAACAAATTTTCTAACTAGATTGTACACAAGATAATGCCAAGGCTAATTTCTGCATTTTAATTAAATGCATGATCACAAACTAAGTTGTGCCCTGAGTGAGAACAGAACATCAAGAGGGCACAGCTCCTCCAATGTTCTACTTGATTGCAACCTTTGTTTGAATGACTAAAAATAACCTATGAATAAAAACCCATGCAACTCTCAAAATACATTTGGAAAATATTTCCTCTATAGACTAGTACTCTTTTTATGATTATTAAATTACAATACATTTCAGAGATGGTATAGAGACAACCCGGACTTGATAATATTTCCCAATATTACAGTTCAACAAGATGGCAACATATACTCCATTGTGTTGGAAATTACTGCACAGGGCCTTCTCAGGGTTGGAAGCAGCAAATTTCCATATCCTTTTAATCACTGGCCTCCATGCTGAGGCATTCAGTATGGGTGGAGAGGCCACAGGCAATGGTGTATGTTCTTCACCTCATTTACTCAGCAAACGCTTTACCCAGGGAACCATAACATCAGCCAGCAGGAATGACAATTTAAACCTACCAATACAAATGGGGATCCTAAGGCTTTCATTCACTCCTTCATTGCAGACTTCCTACATCCTATTTAATCACATCTTCCCTTACCACGTGGCATGTATGAGCAATGAAAAACTGCAACCAGTAAGAAAAGCTAATAGGCTTCATTAGGTTTTGGCCTTACTGTATGAATCAGTTAGGAGTAGGGGTAAGAAGAGTCAGGAAACTAAAATTTCTTTTCTGCCTGCTCATTATTCTAGCTTTGGATTGTCATCCCCAATCCTTCAGGCCCAGGTTTAAATTTTACTTTTTTTCAGGGAGGCATTCCCTGACTATCCAGAGTTGGTAAATTTCCCCCATTCACAATCCCGTATGCTGGTATGGAAACTCAAATCTTTACCACTTTTGCTACTATGAAACTGAAATTAAATAACTCAGAGTATAACTAATTGGTGAGTGACTGTCACCGTCCCAAAAGTATGATGCTCATGGAAGAGTGTCAGTTTCTGCCTTTTCACTGAAACGGCACAGTATGTGACCCTGTGTCTGGTGTATGGGAGATATGCATATTTTTTCCAGTAAATGGATGAATGAGCAACTTGTTTATGTCCAATTTAAAAACAGTTCTGGTTTTACTTCCTAAGTCATGATGGACACAATAAGAGGATAGAAGACTTACATACCCTAAAACCTCTTTCTTGTAGACCATTTTATGTTCAGTAATATTAGTTCAGGCGTCATGGGAGAAAATTCAGTAAAGTTATATAATTAAGATATTACAATCTGAATTAGAAACTTGGTGATTTTAAGGTGCTAAATTTTGACTTAATTTAATAATTTTCTTATTAAACAGTTTCAGTCAAATACTAAAGATACCATAATCTAAAAGCATTTAGATTCTATGATGATATAGACATGTAGATTTTCATTCCAATGAGGTTGGAATTCTTAATTCTTTTTTTTAATGTTTGCTTTATACTATTTGGTGCTTTCTCAGCTTCTTGATTTTTCTATTATCAAGACTTAATCTCTCTTATCCATTTAAATATTTTGCCTTTTATCATCTTTACAAGTGGCTAATCTTAATTAATTTATGGCAAAAGTTTCCTGTAATAATTCAGCACTGTTATGATCATCACTTCCAGGAAAAGTGATGAAATCCATCAGTCAATAGTTTAATAATTTTTCATCTTCAAGGTTCTTTTTTAGATAAAAAAAATGAATGAGTTTATCACTGTAATATCACATTTTTTTGTTTTACCTGTAAGACTCTTGTAACATATTATAATAAGCCATTATATTCATTTAAAAACAGGCAACAAACAGTATTAGGATTAAATAAGAATGCAAAACTCTATGAAGGTTAAAATGAAAGAATTGATGGAAAGAAGAAAATTCACAATCTTTGGAAATATCAAATTATCTTATTTTTTAGACAAATGCCTAAAATATAAAATTATCCTATTTTTTAGTCAAATGCCTTCATTTGTATATTCTCCCCACAAGATGGTATTTATTCCACTCCACCTGTGAGCATGTGAGTTTAGACACTTCTAGCTTGGCTAAGACTTTCCAAGTAAAATATAGATATCAGAGGGATGCAAGCATGAAAAATGAAAGACAATGGATGTAATAATGTACCAGAAAAGGCAGAACTAATGCGGAAACAAAACCAAGAATATGTGGTATACAAGAAATATTATAAACATCATCAGAGGATATAAAAGGATTGAAAAATATCATAAAAGCAAATAGCTATATTTTATCTGTTTTTTACTTCAGATTGAGATGAGGGTATAAATATTTAGGCTACATTGTTTTCATTTCTAAGGTAACATTCAAGCACTGAAAGAGAGGGTATACAAAGTATTTTTAAAAAATCCTTTTAAGGATAAGTTGACCAGCAGAACAAATTAATACGAACTAAAAATAATGAGCTGAAACATCAAGTTGTAGCTCTTTTTCAAACGATATTGAAGGATATTTTTATAAAAAGACAGAGAGAGCATAGTTAAGGTATGAAAAATTGGCAGCACCTGTAGCTCAATCGGCAGGGCACCAGCCACATATACTGAGGCTGGCAGATTCAAAACTGGCCTAGGCCAGTGAAAACAACAATAACAACTGCAACAAAAAAATATCGGGGGATTGTGGTGGGGGCCTATAGTCCCAGCTACTTGGGAGGCTGAAACAAGAGAATCACTTAAACCCAAGAGTTAGACATTGCTGTGACGGTGATGCCATGGCACTCTATCCAGGACAACATTTTTTTGTCTCAAAAAAAAAAAAAAAAAAGATAAAGTTTAGAAGAAAGCAATAAAGGTACAAGTTCGTGAAGAGCAAAAATTAATAGAAATAGTTAACAAAATCACAGACTTAGAAAAGAAAAATTTCAAATAAACTTAAGATAAAAAGATGAGTGTACTAAAAAGACAGAAAAGAAAATATCTATCGATGTTGCAGACATGTTTTTGAAACAATAAAACTAACAACTATGCATTATGGCAGTTAAAAACCCAGCTAAAATTTCTTTCTGAGAAAATATGTATGATAAATTACAAAAAAAAGAGAGCGAGAGAATGCAAATAAACCACTAATCATGACAGAATTAGGAATAGTAATCAAAGCTCTACCCCACATTCCTCATAAAATTCCTATGATTTTATATGTATGCTTCATCTATAGTTTTGGATCAAGTTATCTCTATGTTAAATAAATTGTTCTAAAACAAAGAAAGAATGGGAGTTGTTTTCCTTTGATATAAATCATTTAGAGCTAGTACTAGAAAGGCAAATTATAGGCATTTTTGCCTATGAACATAGTTATCAAAATCCTTAATGTAATATTAATTAATCCAACCATGTATTAAAAATATTATATGCCTAAGTGTATGTATTTTTATCTGAAAATAGCATTTTTCTTAGCTAGAAAAATGTTTCTAATAAAATTCTATAGGAAATGATATTTTGGAAAATAGATTTGATATATTCCTTTGAAGGCTGAGAATAAGACAAGGTAGCCTCTGATCACTTACAATGTTCTGGTGCTCTTCAAAATTCTCACTAACTAAATAAGACAAGAAAAATACAAGGTATAAACATCAAACAGACTTCTTTTTGGTTTCATTTTTGCAAATTGTATGTTCACTTACAAAGAAAATCTTAGGGAATAAATTTTAAAAACTATTAAAATAAGAGAACTCAGCAAGTCTGTGAGATTATACAATAAAAATCACAGCCAAAACCAATTAGAACTGGTAATAGCAAATTAGATTTCATTTACTATAACAACAAAATATGTAGTATATGCTACCTAGAATTAATCTAACAATAAATGCATTAGACCATAATAGAAAAAAAGCTTAAAAAATGTGCTGCATAAGTGGAAAAATATACATTGTTCATGAATGATATGACTAAAAACTGTGAAGATATAAATTCTTATCCAACAAAAATAAATCCAATTCAACTCCATACCAAATGTCAGAATGCTTTTCTTTGGTAAATTGAGAACTCATTTAAAAAATACATATATGTGGGGAGGAGTAAGCTGTGGCTGAGTAGCAACTTCCTTGCAAGTGGGCACAGTGAGACAGGGCATAGAAAACTCCAGGCATCTCTGGCTGATGGGATCTACCCAGAAACATCCCTTTGGGGACACAGGGAGTCAGCAAGAGACTTCTGGACCCCATGAGGAGGACAAAAACAGTGGAGAACTGGCAAGTGGTTGCATGTGTTCATTCAGTCTAATCCTGCCAGCAGCTGACTGATGGAAACCCTAGTCCAGAGGCACAGTAACTTAAAGAGCAAGAGGAAGTAAGAAAAGTTAGGGCAAGGAAACAGTTAATGTTTCCCCTCATGAGAAAGAATTAGTAGAAAAACAAGTCCAGAGCAAACCCCCCCCCCAAAAAAAAAAAGGGACGGGGCGGTAGCTCCTGCAAATGATTCCACCTCTAAAGAAACGTTAGAAATGCCAGAAAGGGCCTTTAGAATACACATGATGAAAAAAATGAAGGAAATGATGGAAACAATGAAGGAAATGGCTGATAAAGTGGAAAATAACAAAAAGGAAATCAAAAAAAAGAATCAAATAAGAGATGAACAATATGAAGAATATAGAAAGGATATAGCAGGCTCGGCGCCTGTGGCTCAATCGGCTAGGGCACCAGCCACATACACCTAAGGTGGTGGGTTCGAATCCCCAGCCCGGGCCCCCCAAACAACA
>CAUYQV010097529.1:0-29784 GCA_963574575.1 Galagoides demidoff
CTCCAACTCCTGGGCTCAAGCGAGTCTCCTGCCTCTGCCTCCCAAGTAGCTGGGACCACAGGCACCCGCCACAACGCCCGGCCATCTTTTGGTTGCAGCCATCATTGTTGTTTGGCGGGCCCGGGCTGGGGATTCGAACCCACCACCCTAGGTGTACATGGCTGGCGCCTTAGCTGATTGAGCCACAGGCGCCGAGCCGGAAGGCGGTTCTTAACAAAGAAGGGTAAGCTGAACAGAAACCTGAGATGCAGCCGTTGTTGCCAGTCACAGGGAATACAAAATCACACAAATGTCAGGCAGACATCATTGGTGGCATAACCAATGACCCCCCTTTACCCTCAGTTTAGTTAACTCCAAGTGTTGTCAGCTATCAATATATACAGCTAAGGAACTCCAGACCCAGAAGTTGAATCATGATTGGTCTATGCTAGGTATACTAATCACCCCCCCTACCTTTGTGATGCAGTTATGACCAATGACATCTAAGAGAAATACAAGGGGCATCTGAGAAGAATCTGCTCCTCAGTTGAAATAAATGCAGTGAATAGGCAGGTATTCTTTTCCATCTAGATGTCAAAACAGAGACAATACTACAAACTGAGGGTGGTACAATAGAATGGTAGAATGCGCTCAAAATCAGATACTTTTTATCTTGTAAGTGGTTACATATTTTTATTGTTTAAGTCACAATCAAGCATACTCTTTCCTTCAGTCAAACACATTGTAACTGATAAGCATGGTCCCTTGACCTTAGGAGCTAAAAGTAAGTGAATAGATAGATTAGAAAATCAGTGGGGCGGCTCGGCACCTGTGGCTCAATCGGCTAAGGTGCCAGCCACGTACACCTAAGGTAGTGGGTTCGAATCCCCAGCCCAGGCCCGCCAAACAACAATGATGGCTGCAACCAAAAAAAAAAAAATGTGGCGGGCGCCTGTGGTCCCAGCTACTTGGGAGCCTGAGGCAGGAGACTCGCTTGAGCCGAGGAGTTGGAGGTTGTTATGAGCTGTGATGCCATGGCACTCTACCCAGGGGGATAGCTTGAGGTTCTGTCTCAAAAAAAAAGAAAAAGAAAAAGAAAATCAGTGAACTCAGGAACAGAGGGATGCCACCCAACCCCACTCCTCTTACATATGTGCTGTAGATCCTTCACTGCGTAATGCAAGGTCTGACAATTAAGTTCATACTCTTGCCACTATGTACTTATGTTGGTAGCACTGTACAAAACAACTCAATAAAGTTTCATAACCTTGGTATATCAGTGTCTCACAGCTCTGTTCGTGTTGAGAGGTGGAGGTGTCTTGCTGAGTGGCATTCATTATTGTTGCTTATTCTTGCATGTTTTTGTGTGCCATCATAAGGATGTTGGAGCTTGAAATACAGCAACGAACAAATATTCGTAAATTTCTTATTAAACTTGGAAAGTATGGATGTGAAATCAGGGACATGGTAGTCCAAGTTTATGGGGATAAACAGATTAAAATTTTTTCTGAGGGGAGAGAAAGTGTCACTGAGGAAGAGAGGTCAGGGTGGCCAGTAATGAGCAGAACTTAACAAAAATATGGGCAAAACTCTCTCAAATTGTGAGTCAAAATCACAGGCTGACTGTGAGAAGCATGGCAGACCAAGTAAACATCGTTGGAGAAATAGTCAGAAAAAAAATTTTTTTTGAGACAGTCTCACTCTGTTGCCCAGGCTAGAGTGCTCTGGCCCCAGCCTAGCTCACAGCAACCTGAAACTCCTGTGTTTAAGTGATCCTCCTGCCTTAGCCTGCTGAATAGCTGGGACAATAGGTACTGACTACTGCACATGCATAATTTTTCTATTCCTAGTAGAGATGGGGGGGGGGGTCTTGCTTTACTCAGGTTGGTCTCAAACTGCAGACCTCAACTGACCCCTCTGCCTTGGCCTCCCAGAATTCTATGCTATGATTACAGACATAAACCACCACACCTGGCTCAGTTAGGAAAATCTTAAATGAAAATCTTGGCATGAAAAAGATGTGTGCATAAGATTAGGCATGATCTGTTTTTTTTTTTTTTTTTTTTTTTCTGAGACGGAGCCTCAAGCTATCCCCCTGGGTAGAGTGCTATGGCATCACAGCTCACAGCAACCTCCAACTCCTGGGCTCAAGTGAGTCTCCTGCCTCTGCCTCCCAAGTAGCTGGGACCACAGGCGCCCACCACAACGCCCGGACATTTTTTGGTTGCAGCCATCATTGTTGTTTGGTGGGCCCGGGCTGGGGATTTGAACCCACCACCTTAGGTGTACGTGGCTGGCACCTTAGCCAATTGAGCCACAGGCACCGAGCCATGATCTGTTTTTTTGAAATTATCTTTTACTTTTACTTATAAATATTAGTTGTCTATTTTTTTGAAACTTTAAAAAAACAAAATAAGAAGTTAACTGATCAAAGTATTCTATGATAGACATACTTCTATCTGACAATGGGAATGTTACTTTCTTTGCATTATTACTATTATCAGTGGCTAATATTTCATTGCAGTAATCATCTGATTTCTTTTCTGAATGTATTTATCTTCTTTCATTCTTTATGAGGTTTTTGTTCTCAGTCCTTATGTTAAATATTATTATTGTCATTAAATTTAGCCTTTTAGGCTTGGCACCTGTGGCTCAAGTGGCTAAGGTACCAGCCACATGCACCTCAGGTGGCAGGTTGGAATCCAGCCTGGACCCGCCAAACAACAATGACAGCTGCAACCAAAACATAGCCGGGCATTGTGGCGGGTGCCTGTGGTCCCAGCTACTTGGGAGGCTGAGGCAGGAGACTCACTTGAGTCCAGGAGTTGGAGGTTGCTGTGAGCTTTGAAGCCACCGCACTCTACCCAGGGGGATAGCTTGAGGCTCTGTCTCAAAAAAAAAAATTTAACCTTTTAATTTTGTGAAGGCAAAAGTGGAAACCTAGTAACACATGTATATGTAAGAAAAATAAATTTTAAAAAATGTGTTCATTAAACAAAAAAAAGTATTTTCCTTTAAAAAATTTCCTAGCAGTTATAGTCTATTCACCTGTAAAAGCTGATATATATGAATGACTCTTGCTTTGTAAAACATAGAAAATGTTTATTTTAATTACTTAGGCTTCATTGAAGGTACAAAGAATTAGGCTGCACTGATTGCATTTGTTATGTCCTTCTTAGAATGTGTCCCATCTCCAAGAGGTGTGCCATACACCATGACTCCCCATTCCCCCCCACCTCCCTTCTACTTGCTTCCTCCTTCTCCTATCCCCCACCTTGTATTAGATGATCTACTGCCTTCATATTAGAATTGAGAATATAGAATTCTTGTTTCTCCATTCTTGTGATGCTTTACTGGGAGGGGTGTGTTCCACCTCCATCTAGGTTAGTACAAAAAATGTAGAGTCTCCATCTTTTTTTAATGGCTGCATAGTATTCTGTGGAGAGTGGGCCATGAGGTGGCAGGGCCTCAACAGCTTGGGGAACATTCAGAGAATGACCCCCCAACTGCTTCTCCTCCTTTCCCAAAACAACAATATTCCTTTCTCCAGAGGCATGCTCCCTCTGCCAGAAGTCCCATAGCTCTTTCTTTGTCTAGTTAATCTTTAGAAACTATGCAGAAATCCATGTGATCTTTTGATTTCCCTTTTTACCTTTTAACATATGATGACAAAGTTAAGTAGAAACCATTAATAGGTGGCTCGGCACCTGTGGCTCAATCGGCTAAGGCGCCAGCCACGTACACCTAAGGTGGCGGGTTCGAATCCCCAGCCCGGGCCCGCCAAACAGTGATGGCTGCAACCAAAAAATGGCCGGCATTGTGGCGGGTGCCTGTGGTCCCAGCTACTTGGGAGGCGGAGGCAGGAGACTCACTTGAGTCCAGGAGTTGGAGGTTGCTGTGAGCTGTGATGCCATAGCACTCTACCCAGGGGGATAGCTTGAGGCTCCGTCTAAAAAAAAAAAAAAAGAAGAAACCATTAATAGGATGATTTGTCTTTGATAAAGTTATTTACGTTTTCCAATCATATTATAAGATCAAAAATATGACTTTTGTCTATGCTACTTCCCCATAAACAACCCTGCCTGTGTTTGGGGCTGGCTGTAGTCATCAGCTGCATCAAACTTCCCAAACCCCCCCCCCCAAAAAAAAGGTATGTGCAAAAATGGTCCCAAAGGAGCTCACCAATGAACAAAAGCAAAGGAGAGTCGAAGTTTGTCAAGACCTTTTGGAAAGGCAAGATGATATCTCAGGTGGTGTTGTCACCAGTGATGAAACATGGGTGCACCAATGCAACCCTGAAACAAAGCGTCATAGTGCACGGTTGAAGTCAGCCAGTTCTCTAGGACCATGAAATCCCATCAGTCCAAATCAAGAGTCAAAATAATGTTGCTAACCTCTTTTGATATCAGAGGGATTGTTCATTATGAATTTGTACCAAATTTACTGTTTGGAAGTAATCAAAAGGCTGCATGAAAAAGTTAGATGAGCACTCGGCACCTGTGGCTCAAGTGGCTAAGGCACTAGCTACATACACCTAAGGTGGCGGGTTCGAATCCAGCCTGGACCCACCAAACAACAATGATGGCTGCAACCAAAAAAAAAATAGCCAGGTGTTGTGGCGGGTGCCTGTGGTCCCAGCTACTTGGGAGGTGGAGGCAGGAGACTCGCTTGAGCCCAGGAGTTGGAGGTTGCTGTGAGTTGTGATGCCACAGCACTCTACCCAGGGTGACAGCTTGAGGCTCTGTCTCAAAAAAAAAAAAAAAAGAGTTAGATTGTTGTAATCTAGTCCTCTTTCCACTGCCTACTCCTGTTTTTTAGCCCTCACTTGTTTTCCCCACCCTCTCCAGCCCATTTCTCTCCTCCTCCCTTCTCCCCCAGAGTTGACTCTAGGAACAAAGTAAGTCCCTCTTCCCCCTAGGGTGGCCCAGAACACGTTCTTAGGCCCCCTTATTTTTCCTAGAGTTGCCAAGAACAAGTTTTAGGTACAAGGAAAAATGTCTCAAGTTTTACAAAACCCCCAAGTTTTCAGTAGATGAACAATGGTGAAAAACTCACTGAGACTTGATTAATTACTGTTGTATAACCATAACCATTGTGATATAAAATGTATCCATTGTCAACTGAAACTGTATTAATTATCATTCCATTGCTGTATCTATGACTACCCGAGTTGTAACCCACCTTAACCAGCCACCTTTCGCTTCTGTAATATGCTTACACAAAGCCTATAAAAGGTAACTCACCCTCACACCTGGGCTGCTGACTGCCTCTCAGAGCAGCAGCCCCTGCAGCAGGTAAAATAAATTACCAATTAATTAACCTAAGTGGGGGTCCAAGTCTATTTTTCCAGGTCCCCTAAGTTATTTCAAAATGTTGAAATGTATATCATTTCACATAGACAATACGTTCCTTTTATCATTTTTTATCATTTTAAAACTATACAATAATCAGGGCAGTACCTGTGGCTCAAAGGAGTAAGGCACCAGCCCCATATGCCAGAGGTGGCAGGTTCAAACCCAGCCCTGCCAAAAACTGCAAAAAAAAAAATAAACTATACAATCATCAACACTATATACACTTTTTTGTCACATCTAATAAAACTAAATAGGTCAAAACACCTTTACTTTTTCCATATTCCAAAATATAACAAAGTAAAATTCATGATTTTGGATTTTCTAATATCTATTCATAACTGCCAACATATAGACAGCATAATACTTGTCCTGAAGACCAAAAATTTGTAAGAATTTCAAATTGCCAGAAAATAATTATAATAATAAAAGAATCATGCCACAGTAGCTGTGGTTTGCAGAATTTACATTTGTGCCGTTCTGCCATTGCCTATCTGTGTTTGCTGTGGAGAAGTACGCAGGAAAAGGAAGAAAAAAATTATCTTGTTTAAGCAGATCACCCTTCTCTTTTAAGATTATACCCCAAAATTAATGAAATAAGCACAGTGATACTATGCTTATGCATATATAAAATTACATATGCCGAGAAATATATTAATTATATATGCATACATATACATACAGTGGAAGATAAAAAGAAGAAAGGAGCAGAAAGAGCAAAAGAGGAGGTTTATATGCCATTGTATGTAACCTCAAAATAAAGCATCCAGACATAGAAAATAATTGCAAATTATGTGGAATGTTGTTCTTATATTTTAGCAGTCATTTCTATCAATTTCTATGGCCTGTACATCACAGCATGCATTATTCCAAGTCGCTTTTTTAAAATGAGAATCACAATTCTTAATTAGAGCTCCTCCATTCTAGAAATTTTAAATAGGGGCCTAATAACTTGGAATTAATAGGAAATCACACAAGTTGCAATGGCAGTAATTAGTTTTAGTCTCTGATTCCTGGTAGAAAGTTAAAATACTCTGAATGCTTTTTCTTTTGTATTTACTGCAGAGGACTTAAAAAAAAAAAACTTTTGGGAGAATTTCTTAAAAATATCTACTTGCCTCTGACAAATTGATTCACTACTTACTGCAGACGGTTGTCTAACTTTCCAGTAACCAAAGAACACAACTCTGTTCATCTTTTGCTTGTGCTTAGTTTGAAAGAAAATGCAGGGAAAAGCCTTTTTAATTTCTGTTTCATGTATGGGGATATCAGTGCCAGAGGATTGAAAAGATTTGTAAATAAAATATATGTAAATTTGAAAATAGTGTATGCAATGGTTTTGTAGTAGAAGTGGACATGCGTAGTCAGAGAACAGAAACTTCAGTGTCAATAGAAGATATAGGTCCACAGAGAGCAGGGGACAGAGGAGAGAGTCCAATGATCAAGCTTTGAACGTCTTGTTTAAGGAAATGGTCTTTATTTCTAGCAGTAAAGATAATTATTTAAAAGTATTAAAGCTGAGATATAATCAATTCATAGTAAACATATTTGAATAGAGATAGTACATATAGATCCCGGAACACCTCTTAGAAGATTTTAGCTTTAGCTTACAACTAACTTGCAGTATATTGCTGATAGTGAGTGACTTGGAGAGATATTTATAAGGTAGAAATGCCAAGATTCAGTAATTAATAAATGGAGAGTGAAAGAAAGGGAAATATTGAGGATATTATCCTGATAAAAATTTTGTGATGGACCCAATAACTGAAAATATATATTGGAAATCAGGGACTCCATCTCTTTAAATAAAAACACTATTGTTTTTTCTCTACGTTAATAGCACTCTGAATTATCACTAACATAGGGGTATGTATCTGGTTAGGAAACAGTTTGCAGGACCTGGCACCAGAGGAATTCTACATCTAGAGTTTCAACAAGCTTTGTTCATTAAAAAAAAAAAAACCTAGATTACAAAATTTTATATTTAAAATGAGGTACATCAAAATATTTTACCTTTCCAAAATTTGTAAAGGCAAACAAAAAGATGTTTGTTTAATTGTGTGATGAATTTGAGTAAATCTCAAGAACTCCTTGAAGGTCATTTTTTCTCTACCTCTGTAGTCAAACTTCAGTGATAAGCCTGTAAATCAGACAAAAACTATAATGGCCAGTTTTTCACCCATCCTTTTTGAGCCACATTGTTACCCTCAAACTTAGTTGTATTTCTGAACTACCATCAGTTTTCAGCCACACAGCAGTGCATGTAAAAGACTGCAGGGCACAATGGTAATATAAACAATTTTCTATTATTCATGGTAGTCTATAGGAGAAATTTCATTATAATCTTGATCTAGATTTTCTTTCATAATTCCATGTTAAGGTAAATAGATTATTTATGGTCTTCCTCACATGTTACTTTTATGATTCTTGCAAATGGATTAACCATTTCAAGAATAATTTTCAGAAGTTTTGCTAAAGTTAGGACGGTACCTTATACATTGTTGTTAAAAGACATCATATATGGAGGGAAGGAGGGAGGGGGTGAGGTCTTGGTGTGTGACACACCTTTTGGGGGCAAGACACAATTGGAAGAGGGACTTTACTTAACAAATGTAATCAGTGTAATCTGGTTTCTTCTACCCTCAATGAATCCCCAACAATTAAAAAAAAAAAAGACATCATATATGAAAGAGTATGTTGTTTACTTTTTAAGCAGCTAAACTGAACAGTGAGGAATCGTTATTACAGTGGTTCATTTTGACTATGGAAAATCTGCTGAATTCCTGGCCGATCAGTCAATATACAGACTACAATCTAAACAATAGACTCTACACTAACTTCCAAGAGAGTCATACTCTGAATATCTCAGGAGTACATGTTATGGGAGGATGTCCATGTGGAATATGTAATATCTCTGATGCTTTTCTGTAGGATATTTGAATATTCATTTCCTAACCCTTCAGAGACTCCTTCCTTAAGTCAACAATACTTCTATATACATGAAGGAAGGAGGCTACGTGAGCTCCAGTGCTGTCTGCTGTCACAAAGTGCAGTGTAGACAGCTCTCCTGCAGGAATCACACCAAGTATGACTGCTGTTAATTTGCTAGAACTGCCATAACACAGCACTACCGAATGAGTAGGTCTTAAACAACAGAAATTTGGTTTCTCACAGCTCTGAAATCTAGAAGTTCAAGATTAACACATTGGCAGGGGTGATTACTTCTGAGGCTTCTTTCCTCAGCTTATAGATGGCTGACCTCTCCCAGGGTCTTCACAGAGTCTCCTCTGCTCTTGTATGTTCTAATTTCTCTTCCTATAAGGACCCCTGTCATATGCATGAAGGCCAGCCCAGATGATTTCATTTTAGCTTAATTACTTCATTACAGACCTGTCTCCAAGTAAAATCACATTCTTAGATATTGAGGATTAAAACTTCCATGGATAAATTTGGGGGAGAACAAAGTTAAATCCTTGACAATGAGCAAGAAAAGCTTGGAGAAGAGTGGAGCTAGGCAGTCCTGCTCTGAAATTCTTTTAACGTAGGACATGACTTTTTGTTTCTTGGTTTATGTATAATTTGTGATTATTTTGAATTTAATATTTATTTTTCTTGAAAAATAATGTTCATTAGAAGAATTCACAAAGCTCAAAAATTTTGTGAGAAGAAAAGCAATCCCATTTGTTCATATTTGAAACCATTTTAAAAAGTATACTTTTCACAATTATCATATTTTGTATATTATTTGTATCACTCTTTCACTTAGCATTATATGTATTACCATTTTCCATTTTTATCAGATTATTGTAAGTATCTTTATGAACACATATTACATTGGTAGTGTCATGTGTCACACGTGGCTGGGCTATGCTGTCCAGATCCGGTCAAACATTACTCCTGATGGTGCTCTGCAGGTATGTTTCAGACTTAATTAACTTTTAATTTAGGACACTTGGAGTAAAGCAGATTAGCCTGCATGATGTGGCCTGGGCTTCATCTAATCATCCAATCAGGGCAAAGACTTAAGAGAAAAGACCAAGGTTCTGGGAAAAAGAAGGAGGAATTTTGCCTCTAGACAGTTTCAGGCTTGAGATTGCAGCATCAGCCCTTCCCTTGGTCTCCAGCCTGTGGGCGTGCCCTGCAGATGTCAGACTTGCCGGCCCCACAACTGTACAAACTCGTTTCTGAAAATTTCTCTTTCCCCCCTCCTCTCTCTCTCTCTCTCTCTCTCTCTCTCTCTCACACACACACACACACATCCTATTGGTTCTTTTTCTATGGGGAACTCTGACTAAAATCATACCCTGTTAACCATGGTTTTTAAGTAGTTTATATGCAAAAATGCTAAGATGAATATTGGTGTTCGTAGAACTGGCAGACATCGCTTTGACTTTTCTATTTAGCTTGTGAAATTATTCAGTAATTGCAATGAAACCACACTCTATTTCAACTTGACATTTTCAGACCATCAAATTTCATTAGGCTCACTTCCCTGTCATTTGTGTTAATCACACATTATCTAGATGCCCCATTATCTATTTTGTCTGCATATTTATTCTCAAATGGCTGTGTTTTTCTATATGTTGACTTATCCTACAACTCTCCCTATACTCTGTTTCTCTGAAATTCTGCAGCCTCAAGTCAGGAACGAATAAATACCCTTTTTGCCAAATTGTCACCAATTGTCTCTCTACCTCCTGATGTCAATTGAAACGAAACTCTCTAATACTGCTACAGCCGCTAAGATTGTTTAAATAGAAGCTACATAGTTTCACTCTAGGAACAAATTCCATTCCTCTCTATGGATACTTTAAAATCAAAATTATTGAATGACACATATATATAAAATATAATCTCTGTATTACTATCACTATCTAATTCTCCTAATTTTCAACATCCGTGTTGGTATTTTGCTTACTCTCTATATTTACTGAAAATGGTTTGTATCTCCTCGTGTTCATTTTCATCACAAGTGACATAAAAATCAATACTTGTTCAAGACCACTTACATCTGTTTTCTTCTTCTTTAAACAAACAAACAACTATTCCCTGTGGAAAAGTGATTGCACTTGGTCTGATCGTGCTAACCCTGCCCACATGTTACATGACTAATTAAGTGTCAATTACAGTTTTCTAACTCTCCATTTAAAATTGTCTTAAATCTAAGCCAGGGTAATTAGAGCTCTCTTAAAAAAAAAATATTTCCTGCCAATATTGAGGACTGGGGCTGTCTCTCTTTCAATTAGGATGAATAAGTAATGTTTTAAACCAAATGCTATGGGAGTTACGCTGCCATCCTACAGAGAGGGTTCGTAACAAGGACACTAAGGGAAGTAACTAGAGTTCATAGTAAGAGAGGGGTAGAGTCCTGAAAGCATCATGCACAGCCCTGGATTCCAGCAGTGCCAAAAGATGAATCATGGCTTTCGTTTCATAATTATATGCTCCATCGATATCATTTTTAGATGCTAGTTTGAATTGAGACTTTCATTGTTGTAACATTTTATTGAGAAAACTACACACAATAAAAAGGATACACTTCCTCATATAGAGCTCAATACATTTCCGTGTATGTGAAAGCACTTAGATTAATATGGTTTTACATCATCTAGAGCCAGTGGATTACCCCTCCCCCGACCCCGCCCTTGTGCACACACACGGAAGTAACCTGTCTTCTAACCTCCATTACCAAAGATCTACTATACTCGAATACCATGTAATGGGGATTTTAGAATGTATAGTCTTTTATGTTTGACTTTTTGCGGTATTTTTGAGATTCATTGATGTTGTTGAATATATTAGCAGTTTGTTCCCTTTCATTGATAGTAGCATTTTAGTTCATGAGTATACCCCAGTTGGTTTTCCATACTCCCACTGGCTGCCATTTGACTAATACGTACAAGGCTGCTCTGAACATTCTTGTACAATATTTTTGTGGAAATTCAAATTTATACCTTTAGAAATACTTCTCTAGACTATAGAACTAGCAAAATGTTTTCTAAAATGTGTGCGCCTGTCACCATAGTTCTAAAAAATAAAGGTATTAGTAGAACATTGTGACTTATGGAGATGCAAACATGTAAGCTGCTGATCTGAGGTGTTGTATGAAGCACTAGGGATTCTTTCTTGTCTGGCTGGGTGGTGACATGACATGTGGCAGAAAACCCACTTGTTAAGCTGATACCTGCTGTATCCTGAGACATAAGTTACGGGTTTACAAAGAGATAGGCGCTTATCAATCTGGAAGAAAAATAGCAGCATCCTGAAGTACGTTGCCCATATCATTCTCATTTAATAATGTGCAGCAAAAATAAATAAATAAATAAATAAATACAATTTTAGCCTAAATTGGCTGTCTTAATTCAAGATACAAAGATCTTACAACTGTATTAACACAGGAAGTGGATCTCTGCAGCTACAAAACCACATTGGCTTACAATCAGATAAAGTTTGTTTTGTAGAATTATTCAAATGGAATTATCTTCTTCAAATAAAATGAGTATCAAAGATGTAGTAAAGTGAGAAATGCAATGAAAAATACTATTCGGGATTAGATGAAATTGGCAGACTATGTGAACTCTCTCTTACAGTCTCTTTCCCAAATGCTTCCTCTGTCCATGCTCTGCTGGACAAAGATAAATTATGTTTTGCTCTTCATTTAAAATTAACAAATATTATTGCCATGTGTCATGTGCCTAATGGTGTTAAAGATGAAAAATAACTAAACAACCTATCAAACTATTCCACGGTGTCTCATTTTAGAAGTTCTACTGAAGGTGTAGAGAGAAACGTAGAAGGAAAGCATCATTTTTGGTTAGAGAGAGTGGTACACAGACCAAAAAAAAGTGTTAGCACTCTTCAGTGGGGATGTGATAAACGTTTCACTCGGCACAGAAAATTCTGTGAGAGTCTTTTAAAATTTAAGGAAAATGTTAGGTCCTTTTGCTATTTGCTTACCACAAAAAGCAGCAAATTTTGTTTCTAACACTTTCAAAGCATACATTGTCCTTGAAATACTCACATTTTCCAGAATCCTCTGTCTTGTTTGAATAACAACTCTCTCAGTAATATCATCAAACATTAGCTATTTCATACTACATCAAAAATATGTGAAAAATAATGTTCAATGAATTACTTATGAATAAATAAGATTAAATTATCTTGCAAGAAAGTTGTTATTTCAATATTCTGAAGCATCTGGATGCCCTAGAATAGAGCTTCTATAGAACAATACTTTAACTGATCATTATTGAGTAAGAATGGGTAAGTGGATTAAGGTTCATCTAATACTTATGGATATGTACCTTGTCATCCACGATGTAAAATTTTAAAGTTTAGGTGGCACCTGAGGCTCAAGGAGTAGGGCGCCAGCCCCATATGCCCAAGGTGGTGGGTTCAAACCCAGCCCTGGCCAAAAACCGCAAAAAAAAAAAAAAAAAAAATTAAAGTTTAAGTAAATGAGTCTTTTAAATACCCACTTCCTATAGTTAAATAAATTTATTATGCAGGCTTATAGTCATTGCTATTGTTGAATACTCATAGGATACGTGTTCTAATATTTTAAAAGATACAGTATTATCTTTTGAAATATTAGAATATTTCTCAGCTGAAGTTGCTGATACGCTTCAGAGGCTATTTGCAGTATCTGAAGAAATTTTTGTTTCTCAGAATTACATTGTGGTACTGGTATCTAATAAGTAAAAGCCAGGAGTTCTAGTAAACATCCCATAATGCACCTGGCAGCTCCCCACAACAAAAACTTATCCAGACTCAAATGTTAATAATGCCAAAGCTAAGAAATCCAGTATTAAGTGGATTATTTGTTTCTGAGACATACAGTCTTACCTATGTGCCTCTTATGTCTAGTTTCTGTAATTTGCTTTTATATAAAATCATTTTCCAAGACTTCCTTGGTGTGAAGCATTTTAGTAGCTCACAATATGTGTAAAGTAGTAGCTCACTTCTGAAAATAATCTACCCTGTTAATTGGATTTCTTTAAAGCAGTCTGTATTTTAATCATCTGCACATTTAATAACTGAATCAAAGGTTTGATAATTTCGTGTCATGGAGAGATGATTCTAATTTCAGGTGACAACTCAGAAATAGTTTTATGTTCAATTTTTCTCCCGTGTTGATATATTTTTATCTTGGATCATTACTTTCTGCAACCAAGAGACATTTTGGCTTTTTCATGCATCCCTAATGAAGACAATTAAAATACTTGATATACATTATGCAGACGGGATCTCTTTTTAATTGTTTATTGTTTGCTTTCATAGTGATCAGTTATATTAAATGAGGCTTGAAGTTAAAGAGCATCTTGACGTTCTATTTTTAATTTATCATTTCAGGTGATACTGACTGCTATTAAGGATCTAATCGAGGAGCTGAAAGACAGGTTATATTCACTGAGGGCATAGTAAATAAGAGAAGCATTTCAAGCAGCTTCAGAGAAAATTTAAAAAATTAAAAATCTCTTCTTTTTATCACTACAACCTGTTAAATAAGATAAACATACATAATTCTATTCTAAAATGAATATCCTGAAATGCTTCCATAGATTAATAATTTACTCTAAATCAGCTAAGTATAAGGAAAACAATGATGGGCGGCACCTGTGGCTCAAAGGAAGCGTAGGGCCGGTTCAAACCCAGCCCCAGCCAAAAACTGCAAAAAAAAAAAGAAAAGAAAAAAGAAAAAAAGAAAAGAAATAAAGAAGGAAAAACAATGACAAACACAAAGTAATGAGGGTCAATTGGCATTGACGTCACTGTTGACAAGTATGAGTATTAAGGAGTGGCAGGGAGTTTGGAAAATAAAAAGGAAAATTATTCTAAGTATTCAGTTAAATGCTGCCATGTGCTGACAGATCTGATTTTTTGAGGAAAAGCAAGTTATTCAGATGCCTTCCTCAAAATTTTCCCATTTTCATCTCTTGACCATGAATGACCTTAAAATACTCTGTGAACCAAAGCTGTAAGGTCAAACAAAACACATCTGTTATCTATGTTTGGTCAAGGGATTATTTTTCATTTTTAATTTTGTTTTGATAGATTTCAAAAGTGGTCATCAGTTTGGAAGATTAGTATTTGTATATACAGATATGTGAGTGCATGTGTATGTGTGTACTCTATACTGAATTTAGTGTATATCTATTTATCAAGATAAATAGAAGTGCTATGGCAAGCAGCTTAACATCAATATTTTCACTTCATCTGTGTGTTAGGAAAAGGTGTGGCACACATAAAATTTGGATTAGTCAGTTATTTTTGCAATGATGCTGTGGAAATCCCAAAATTTCAGTGGCTTTCAAAAACACATTTATTTCTTGTTCATGAATCTATGAGTAAATTGAATTTACTGCTTTACTTATAGTTTATTCCAAGATCCAGACTGCACACCAAACGTCTCCTTGAGATAGTCCATTCACATGGTGTTGGCAGAGGAACAAGAGGGGAAATCAAATCATGGAAACATACGAGGTCAGAAAATTAAGTTCTCAAATTCATCTTATAAAAAGTGCCCCATACCTCATTGTTGAATATCGCTAGAGACACCTTTGAGCTCCTCTTGGGAAGCTATGCACTGACATCAGACCTAGTCTACCCTTCAAAGAAATGTTGGAACTCTTTCTGGAATGGCCATCAGAACCGTCATTGTACCAGGTCAGACAACTATGTTCATGAACTCATACTAGAAAAAGTGCTCCAGACCTCATGGCTGAATATCATTATGGTCATCTTCACAGTACTCCTCTTGGCCATCTCATGACCATGATGGTAGTCAGTAGTGAGGTATGTACCACTTTTTCTAGAATGTCATTTGAACTTAATTATCCTCCATCATATTTAAAACCATCATATTTAAAATATGTGGTTGGGTAAGATAAATGCCACTACCAATTTATATTGTCAAAGTAAGTCAAAAGCCCAAGGAAATAATAATCAATGGTATGAAGGAAGAAGGAAGAATATATTTTGAGAAAAAAAGATACAATCTAGCAAACTACTGCACGAAAGCACACATTCAGCAGGGGTGGCTTTAGTGAAAGTTTGAGGATTACGATTAATTGGGCTAGAGATTGATTTCAGAGGTTTGGGTGTTTATGGAAAATCTCTTTACTTTCTACTCACTTTTCTGTCAACATAAAACTACTATAAAAATCATCTATTAATCTGAAAAATATTGAGCCAATGGCATGCCTGCATGCATTTCTCTGCCAACTGGTTCTTCTATGGAAGTGGTCAAAGGTATAAATAAGTAAACACATACATACACACACATCCATATATCTTGGGAACACTTCCAAAGGAATACAGCAAAGAAATTTTTATTCATAAAAATCTATGAAATTTCAGTAACAAAGCTTGGCTTTGGCCTATGAACTGAGAGCACTCCTTCCTGTCCCTCTCCCAGATCAGTGAGGAGTAGACTCCACTTCAGACTGCTATAACTAAGAACATGAGGCTCACTCTTCCCCTCTGCTTCCCCTCAGAGAACATATTTTTCCTAAAGAAGCAGGACATGCACGTTTATCATCTTGCCCCTACCTACCTGTTTCAAAGTCTAGGTTCCAAATAAGAATGTCCAAGAAGGGGAGGCTCCCTTTTACTGCCCAACCTCATGGAACAGAGGCTCTACCTTCGATATGGCATGGTCAGATCACTAGATCCTGATTATTCTCGCCCCAATGCATAAGGCGACTGTTCACCAGGAGAGATAAGTGAAGACCTCAGGCTGCTACTTACCCCACTCCCCTAAATTATTTTATATAAGGAATCCAAGAAAACTGATGTAGTTTTTCAAATTCAATAAGGTTGACTCCTGCAAGATTAAAAGAGACATTATTAAGGTATAAATTCAATTGTATTTCTATATACTTGCAATGAGCTATCTAAAAATTAAATTTAGAAAAACATTCACAATAGTGTCAAATATTAAAATGTTTAGAAATAATTATAACTAACAAAATATATGCAAAAATTATACAGTGAAAACTATAGAACAGTGCGGTACTAATGCAAGGGCAGACATATGGATCAATGAAATAGGAAGCAGCATTTAGGAATAATATACATTTGTGGTTAACTGATTTTACCAGTGGTATCAAGATCCTTCAACATGAAGAGAATAGTCTTATCAAAGAATTGATTTGGGACAACTGGATAGCAGCAAGTCAAAGAACGGAGTTGAACCATTACCTCATATCATGCACAAAAATTAACTAAAAATGGATCAAAGACCTTTATGTAAGAACTAAAGTTATAAACTTCATAAGAAAAGCCATAGGAATTAATCTCCATGACACTGGATTTGGCAAAATATTCATTCCTATGACACTAGAAGCATCAACAACAAAGGAAAAAACAAACTAGACTTCATCAAGATTATAAAGGTTTTTGCTTCAAGCTGTATCTTCTTGAAAGTGAAAAGACAATCTACAGAGTTGTATGTACATTTATTATGGACTAAAAATTTACAAAGAAGAGCTACCAATGGCCAAAGCTAGCACAATGTGTACAGTGTAATAATACAGCAATATTGGATTATAACCCAAAGTATCATATAACAATACATGTGCCCATCCTGACACAAATGTTTGATTTAATAAATAAATAGAGAAGAATAGACAAGTATCTTGGACAGAAGAATTTCAAATAATGTATACATATGCTCTCAATTATGGAGTAATATTGTAGGACCCCACTGCTTTAATGTGGGGTGTGTGCAGGGGTGTCCTTCTGAAGAATATGGAGACGAGGAGGAGGAGAATAACATTACAGTGAAGAAATATACAAAGTTAGCTGGCCACTGAGCTCAGTGGTTAGTGTGCCAGCCCCACATGCCAGGGCCTAAGGCTCGCCATGGGTAGTGGGTTGGAGCCTTGCCTGAAAAACTAAATCAAAAAAGAAATATGACAAAGTAAACCCTGCACCAGGAGGCTGATCAAAAGCAACGCCAAATGTGGCAAGCCATGTGGATAGTCTGTACTCTTCAGATGCTGTGATGGGAATGACACTACTTAGGTGGTCCACACACTACTACATATAAATATTTGCAATTAGAAAAAAACTCCGAAGAATCCCAGTGGAAGACAATACCTGACTACAACTATTACAAAAATTTGAAGTCATCAAAAGCAGAAGTATGAGAAACTTTTCAAACCATAAGAAACCTAGAGAAATGACAGTTAGATGTAATCTGTCATTATGGATGGGACACTAACACAGAGAAAGAATAGTAGGGTAATAAAAGAAAAAAAAGAACAATGGGTAAAAACTAAGGAAATTTAGGTAAAGTGAGATAATGCTGTATCAATGTTGGCTTATTAATTTTAATGAATACACCATGTTGATGCAAGGTGTTAATAATAGGGGAACCTGGGTTCGGAGATATTAGAACTGTCATTTCTATCTTCATATTTATTTTTGTATATTTAAAGCTATCCTAAATTTAAAATATAAAAAAATTACCTAATGAACATTAAGCTAATTTTAGTCATAATAAAATTAAAAGAACTCACAAATGGGTAAACAGCAGTTATGATAATAGATAATTATATAATTGTCATTCCAAATCTACACCCATGCAAACAGATATATATGACAATAGTATAAACTGTTATATTAATTTTAATGTACATTTTGATAATGTACTTCTATTTTCCTTATTTGGTCCCCTAACATTTTGTGCATATTCCATTTATAAGATATAGTCTTTGCAATAGATGTACTCCTGTATTTATTTTTCTAGTTTGCAGAGTTTAGTTTTTCATCAATAGACACTATTCTTTATGTTTTTGTGAACCTTCTAGTAAATAGCCTTGGAATTTCTAGGATCTTCACCCCGTAGTTGTGTAGGGGATGCCAAGAGCCAGACGACCTCTGAGCAAGATGATTTGCAGCTGGGGGATGGATCCTCGGGCAATTTGTCCTCAGGTGCTCCTTGCAGAGAAAGAGCCCAAGCCCATGGCGATCCTTAGGCACATAGTCATTGTCTAATACTCCCCTCACCTGTCTTGTACTGTCTCAATAAAAGGCTAATGCAGAGGTTGCTCTGGGCTACCCTGCAATCAAGGTTAGCCCACCTCCTGCAAGATGGTACTTCTAATCCGCATCACGCCTGGTTCCTTCCTGCGGCCATCCAGACCAGGGCTATAGGGGCCATAGGGGCTGCGAAACAGGTATTTAATGAATGACTGATTGAATGCATGAATAAAAAAATGAATACAAGACTATTTTGTATCATTGTCATCATGAAAACACATGTGTGAACTTTCACACACACACACACATACACTGTGTGTGTACAGGTGGATAAACCTGTTAACAACTTAAACATTTTTACTAGCTTACTACAGAATAACAGGAAAGTTTAAATGCACCGTTTTATTGATGTGTGCATCAAACCCTGTGGAGAGCACTAACTATTCTCTTAGCTCTTCTTTATTTTCCAAAGTCCCTTATTCTAATTATCATTGACACTCAGTATATAGGAGACACTGAGAAATACCGTTATCTTTCTAAAATAAAGAAGCTCCAGATATCAATTGTATGAAAGTACAATTTTGAGGAGAGACAATAACATGAACAATTAATACAAAGAGTGATAACATGCAATCATATATACTCAAGTCCTCCTGAGAGAGGTCTGTGCTTCCTTTTTTCCTTTTGAGCAACGAGGCCATCATTTTGGCACAGCATTTATCCTGCTGTTTTGTAATTGGCAATTTACTTTCTTAGTACATGGTTTAAATTTCCACCCATGTACGACTATGGATTTTTTCATTTATCAATCAGACTCTGAACCTAGTAAAATGGCGCACAGCAGTAACTCCATTGTTTAACTTAATCATCTCCCATTTTTTATATCTAAATCTAATGTGTGTATTTCTTAAAGCTGTGTATGAATTCACTTACACTGTCAAACATCATTTTCTCTATTAATAAGATTATACCTTTTATACAGTTTTTGATCATTTTTCTTCTCATAAATCTAATATTTTCCTGTAATAGTCATAGTTCATTCTATGTCCCACTCTTTTCTAACTTGCCACAGGTTTTTTTTCTCCACCATTTACCATGGCCACATCCCACCTGGGTTTCATGGCATGCATTGTGGATGTTGCCTCCCTGATTTTTTATTAACTATCACAGCTCTCACACATTTAGCCTGTATTTAACACTCTTTTCCTATTTATCTTGTCCTGTATGTGTTATTCATTTTTATCGCATTCTATGCATCCAAATAACCATGTCTTTATCATTTTTCAAGTTCTCAGAGTGGAGAATCTTGAAATGAGATGTTGTTGGATTACCTAAAATTCATTTCAAAATTTATGATTTATCTTCATTAAATATGCTTGGTAAACAATTATAGGAAAATTTTATGCAACAAGAAATCAGGCAGTGCAGACCGTGTACATTACAGTAGGTAACTTTATTCTCAAAGTGTTTCAAATGAGGTGTATTCACTAATTCTGTGAAATAATTTCCCATACTAACAAAATGAAACGTCCTCAATTTAAGGTCAATATTTAATTGTTTATAAAAAGTTCATAATAAGTAAGATACTTACAACTATAAGGTAAAGTTAAAAATGAGATTATGCCCAACATAAGTATACCACAATAAACTTTAGGAAAAATACTTTGCATTGAAAATAATTATGTATAAAATAATTATGATTCTAATTTTAGGATGAGGTAAGATTATTTTTATGTTACTTCTAGTTTTCTGGGCAGAGCCAAAGTATATAATACAGATGCATGACATTTACAACGAAAATATACATTTTAATGTTTTTAATGTCATTTTCTAAACATGCAACTAAATTATACTAAATATTTAAAGAGATATTAAAGCATCAATTCTCCTATTCTGGAGTAATTTATATGTATCTATTACACCTGAAATGCCCCCTATGTTGAGTTCTCTTTGACAAAAACATAACATGGACAGCTAACAAATATAAGTGAAAAATAACAAAAATGAGACCAGTGCATTTATTCATAGTTTATTTATTTTCCTATGAATAATGCCATACAATATTTTTTATTTTACTAACTGGAAAATCAGCTGGTTGTGATGTTGAAAAATATAGGTTTACAATGAAAAAAAAAGCTTTAATTTCACAGAGAAAAAATAATTCATCTATGGAAAAGTGGTAAAGTCCATGACATAATGGTCTAATTAAAAATGTTTAAGTAAGGGGTGGCACCTGTGGCTCAACAGGGTAGGGCGCTGGCCCCATATGCTGGAGGTGGTGGGTTCAAACCCAGCCCCAGCCAAAAACAAACAAACAAACAAACAAACAAACAGAGTAATGTGAAATCTAGGAGAAAAAAAATCAGTTGCATAACTATATGTCACAATTGACTAAAGCATAATAAAAAATGTTATTCCTTAAAGTAATCCAATTATCAGTGAACTCTTCCCTAATGAATAAATATTGATTCTAATTCACGTACATAGAAAAAGTGATATTACCTAGAGTTACCAAAATGAAATGTCTTATTCATTTAAACTAGAAAACATATTTTATAAAATTAAAAAGTATGAAAATTTATATCATATTACTACCTTACCCCAAAAGACACAAATATTTATTATAGAATTATTGGAATTATATGTCCATTTACAATGTTCAGGTAACGTTAAATGGTGATATCTATTTTGGAGAAGTGATATAGTTTAATACCAAAATTAGATTAAAGGCTAAAATTATTTTTTAGCCTTACTATATTAGTTTGTCTGAAATGAAAAAAAAAGTTCAGTGAATAGTCTTAGAATGGTTGACTTAAAATAATGTGATCAACCTTAAATATTCTCAGGCAAAATTATCATATTAAATTTGGTCATCTCATGGGAGGAATTTATGGGAAACATTTTCTTAAGGTGAAGTGTTTTATTTTCGTAAATGAAATGTTTGACATTCATACAGTCAATTACAAAAAGTATTTCAGCTCTCAGATTTCCACAGCAAGTCATTAACTGGATGGACAGCAGACCATAAATTTATCTTTATTTTAGGGCAAAAGAGCAAATATGTGATTAAATGACAATATTCTTTGAGTGATAGTTTTTGAATGAATATTATTATAAAAGCAATTGGGTTTTTATTCAAAATCTACATTCTCTACGTATAAATTACTTATGCTGATTTGTGATGCTGGATAAAGAATGACAAGCAAAGCATGTTTATCAAGTACTAATTTAATTCTTTTTTTTTTTAAGATCAATATGGTACAAATGGTTAAGTTACATTGCTTTCATCTCTAAGGTAAAATTCAAGTTGTAGTTGAGCCCTTGACCCAGGGGGTGTGCTGTACACCCTTATATTGTGCATGTGGGGTGAGAGCTAACCAATTCCCCCGCCCTTTTTGCTCTCCCAGGACTTGAATACACTTGTATTTTTCTCTCCTGTGGCTGTGTAGTTGTTTTCCTATTGGATTAATATTAGCATTGAGTACATTGGATATTTGCTTTTCCTTCCTTGCGATACTTTACTAAGAAGAATGTGTTTCAACTCAATCCACATCAATACAAAAGATGTAAAAATCTCCACTTCATTTCAGGTGACAGGTGATGAAAATTGAACTAAGATGAGATTTGGGGATGGTAGATAATTTGGCAACATACTAAAAACCACAGATTGACATACTTTAAAATTATACAATTGAATATGTGACTTTTACCTTAAAAATAAAAATTGTAATGCCCAGTTATCTTTTTTCAGTAAAATATAATTGTATTATTTTATTTTTTAATTTAAAGAAAATATCATCTGTATTTGAGTTTTATCTATTTTAAATCTATGTTGAATCACATTTCTTCTTAGCAATATTTCAGTTGGTCACACAGTATACAAGTTCTATACTAGAATTAAGATTAACTGTTGCTAACACAGTGAATGATAAAACTCTTTCCTCATGAGTAAACTTTAATATACTAAGCTATTATGAATAGGCATATTTCTGAAAAAGAATTACGGCAAGATTTAACTCTTGTATGTTTGAGAAATCAATGTCAACATTTATAGATTTTTAAATGAAACTTGTTTTGTTCTTAGTAAAAATTAATGTTGATGTGTTCTATCATTTTTATCTCTACCTTCAATTTCTTTTAAAATTCATATTCTTTAAAGATATTGCTACAAGATAAATGCCTAGTTCAAACAAATTTAAATATTACACTAGTGCCTATGAGGGTTCTTTATGAATTTTAATTTCAATAAATAAAAACTGTAATATTTATACATTTACAAAATAATTTCTCATTACCCTTCTAATAAGCACATTTTTAACATATGAAAATAATCCACTGGGTCTTGACATCTGTATATGATTTTCAAAATCAAATATCATTCCAAATAAGATTAAACTGGTAGAGAATAAATTTATTTTTATTCATTGATGCATTCTATCCTTTTTTTAAAATAATTTGATGAGAAAAATACTGGTTAGAATTGTGGAGATGAAACAGTCAACAAGCCAAATTAGGCCCTTTTATTAATGGTGTTAAAAGCTGAATGGAAATAGGCAGTGAAATATCTGATTAGGGTGCCCTAGATATGTTTCATGCTTTATTTTTTCTCTTTTTAAAATTGATTCCTAATAATTATACATATTGATAAGCTGCGGGTGATATTTTGATAACTACCTACAAAGTGTGCCAGTCAGATCAGGGTATTTGGGATATACATCTCCTCAAACATTTATCATTTTTGTGTTAGAAACATTTCAAATTTTTTCTTTTAGATATTTTGAAATATACAATAAATCATTAACTATCGTTGCCCTAGTGTTCAGTGGAACACTGGGATATATTCTTTCCAGCTGTATTTGTCTACCCATTAATGCATCTCTCTTCATCAGCCCTCCGACCTAACTTTCTCAACCACTGACAGCCACCATTTTCTCACTCTTCTTCTTGAGATGTTTTTTTTTAGCTCCTACATAAGTGAAAACATGGGATACTTGTCTTCCTCTGCCTGGATTATTTCAGGTAATATAGCTTCCAGTTCCATACAGCCTCAAGTTTCTTCCTCCTTTTTTAATGGCCAGATTCAGTTGTGTATATTACTATAGTTTCTTTATCTATTCATCCCCTGATGGACACTTAGGTTGATACCATATCTTGGCTGTTTTGAACTGTGTTCCAATAACATCAAGAAATACCAGAGAGAGGACCTGATATTTTCAAATTGAGCCATGTTAGCCAAGTTCTGCTTCATAATGAGGAGGGGATGGCTTCAAGTAGTTAATGTAAATAACTTAAAGATACTAATAATTGTAATGAAGAAACATTCTAAGAAAAGAAATATCCGCTATTTGATTGACAGATTTTAACAGAGTAAATAGATTGAGTTATGTTTTCACAATCCAGTGTAATTGCTAGTGGAGAAATGATTTTAATTCTTTAAAAATAAAGAAAAAGAAGACAGATCAGGCAGACTCAATCCTTTTGACAGAAGATATGTTCTGTGGGAAAGATAGATCAAAGAAGATATATTGGGAGAAACTAATTGCAGGAAGTTAGTAGACTGTCAGAATTTAAAAATATATTTTTTTGAAAATATGGGTAAAAATTAAAATGTACTTATGTGCTGTAGCAGTTAAAATGACATATAATTAAGAGACATGTAATGTCACCCCAGGAAGAGTTTTAGAAGCAATGAATCAATATGTTCAGAGTTTAATAGAATGTTTTATTTTTATTGTGCCATTTTCAAAGAATACAATAACTTGAGCTTTTAAAATTGTATTTAGAAACAATTCAATAATAAATATTAATGGACTATGAATTATCTACCAGAATGGATTCCAAATAATCTGTGACCTTACTTCGGTGAATTATTCTAATACTTTATTTTTTGAGACACAGCCTCACTATATTGCCCTCAGTAGAGTGCTGTGGCATCACAACTCACAGCACCTCAAACTCTTAAGATTAAGCGATTCTCTAGCTTCAGCCTCCCAAGTAGCTGGGACTACAGGCACCCACCACAACACCCGGCTATTTTTTTTGTTGCTGTTGTCATTGTTGTTTAGCAGGCCTGGGCTGGGTTCAAACCCTTCAGCCCCAGTGTATGTGACCGGTGCCATCACCACTGAGCTATAGGTGCCGAACCTTATTATTTTTATTTGAAAGATATATGCTAATATTTCTTACCACTAAAGTCTCCACTGTGTACATTTATCTTAATCTCTCTTAGAGATATTTTTTGTAATGTATGCTTATCATGTTGATGAATAACTAAATATGAGCATCTGTAAATTGGTAAACATGGTAAAACAGAAAATCTAAAAGAATTAAGAATGTTTTTCTTACTAATATTTTCCTTTTCTTTACCAATAGGGACCAATTTTACAGAAAGTTATATTAGATTACAGTACATTTACAGCATGCAATGATATACATTGCCAATTCTTAAGTTAAATATCATTGGGATTAGTGTAAAATTGGGTCAGTATCAAATATTAGTAATTAAAAATGCTTGTGCCTTGTAAAACAAATGCATAATTCGAAAGGATCTAATTTTTCGTGTCTTCATTTAATGTAAGCCTTCCCCAAATGATTTACTTGTGTCCTGAAAAATGTATATATATATAAAATCCTATATTGTCTCTGCTATTCTGAAGAGGTTTATGTTGAATAATCTCTAACATATGGCCCAGTATTTATGAAATAATTGTTTTCGTGGGGAGGGGGACAAAGTCTCACTCGGTCGCCATGGGTAGAATACTGCGGCATCATAGATCACAGCAACTTCTGCTGGGTGTTTTGGTTTACACCTGTAATCCTAGTACTTTAGGAGTCCAAGGTAGGTGAATCACCTGAGCTCACAAGGTCAAGACCAGCCTGAGCAAGAGAGACACCTCCATCTCAAAAAAAAAAATATATAGCCTGGCATTGTGGCGGGCACCTATAGTCACAGATACTTGGGAGGCTGAGGCAAGAATATCACTTTAGCCCAAGAGTTTGAAGTTGCTGTGAGCTGTGATGCCACAGGCATGCTACTGAAGGTAACAAAGTAAGACTCTGCACCCCCCTCCCAAAAAAAATAATCACAGCAGCATCAAACTCCTGGTCTCAAGTAATCCTCTTGCCTCAGCCTCCCACCTACCTGCGACTACAGGAGCCTGCAAAACGTCCAGCTAGTTTTCCTATTTTTAGTAGAGATGGGTGTTTTGCCTTGCTTAGGCTGATCTGGAACTCCTGAGTCAGGCGATTCACCTGCTTTGGCCTCACAGAGCACTAGTGTCCCCTGAATTTCTTTCTTCAGAAGGTCCTTGGTCTCAGGGATCTGAAGAATGAACCCACAGACCACAGATCATTGGTGATATAGGATTTATTGGCCAAAGTGAAACACAGAAAAAGCACCAGAGTCCTGGCAGAGGAAAAGACCCAAGTAGGAAAAATCTCTTCTCTGCCTGGGTCCTTTGTCTAGAGGTATATATAGTTGCATGGGTTTTTTGTCGTTATCTGTGGTCAGGACTTGGTAACAAATAAATGGATACAGTCCCTCCCAATAAGGGGTAAGGTGAATGAGCCAGTCCCTTCATGAAATTGCCCAGGCCTAGTGCCACCCACGGTCACTCTCAGCGGCAGAAGTTGTGTGTGGGCTGCAGAGGGCAGTCCCACACTGGTTGGCCCTGGACTCTGAAATAAGGGGAAAGAAGTGGTTGCTGGGACAGCAGTGTGGGTTGGGTCATGGTCTCCCTCAACTTCCTAGAGAACTCTGGGCTTTGGCTATGCTAGCCCCTCTCCGAGGCACTTGGTTCTCCAGCCTTCACCTCCCCGCATCCAGCTGCACCAACACCCCTGGGAGCCACAACATGGCAAAGCAAAACGAACGTCAGGCCTTCCCAGGTGGCCTGGTGCTGGTAGAGCTGGGGGCCACCTGCCCTGTATCACTAGGATTACAGGTGTACCTGGCCTATGGAATGAAATTTGATACTCAATTTATTGCCCAATGGAAATAGTGGGATTAGATACTTAAAAACTTTGATTGTTTTCCTTATCACTCCTGTCATTATTAATTACTGAAGAACCCAAATCAAATGAAAATATTCTTTGCATATTTTATGTAAGCTCTCCAAATCTTTCTAAAATTAATTCAGTTCAATAATAAATCAGTTCAGTGAGGGAAACAGGGAAACAGACACAAATAGTATTTGTGTCTTTCAAATTAAAGAAATCAAAGAAAAAAAGCTGTTTTGAAACTAAATTACGTGGTTATTATGTAGACCTACTCCAGTTAGAATTACAATATTGGCTCAGCACCTGTGGCTCAAGTGGCTAAGGCGCCAGACACATACACCTAAGGTGGTGGGTTCGAATCCAGCCCGGGCCGTCAAACAATGATGGTTGCAACCAAAAAAAAAAGCCAGGCATTGTGGCGGGCACCTGTGGTCCCAGCAATTTGGGAGGCGGAGGCAGGAGACTTGCTTGAGCCCAGGAGTTGGAGGTTGCTGTGAGCTATGCCACAGCACTCTACTCAGGGGGATGGCTTGAGGCTCTGTCTCAAAAAAAAAAAAAAAGAATTACAGTATCAAAACATTTTTATTTCTGTAAAAATCATAAAGCATATTCATATGTAAAATATTTTAACTTTATAATTCATGTTTACTAACATTCAGATTTATATTTCAAATTCATTTCATCATATTTGTGTATTTACATATAAAAAGTCAGCTATTTCAAATTTACCCATGTATTTTTCACAGAAATAATTATTATAAAAACTCCTCTATTTTAATCACAATTACAAATAAAATTTACATATTTCATTCTAACTTAGCGAAGGTATATTTTTATATTAGTCACAAATTTTAACCACATTCTGCTTGGGTGGAAACCTGCACCTAAAATAAACTTTAAAAGACAAAAATACAACATATCTTTAAAATATGACAGCACAAAATCACGAAGATATTCAAAACCAATCTGTTTCATGTCAGCTATTTCATTATTACCTACTGTAATAAAAAGTATGGTCCTATGAAATTCCAGGAGGACTTTGAAATGCTATTTCTAAGTCATAAAAATTAGTGTCGTACATTCTTAACATTGTCACAAGATTTATCCATTCAAAATCTTTCTGAAGTAGAGTACATTAGTAAAATATATTTTATTTTTTAAACCTGAAAGGATGAAGAAATGAAACTAAGTGTGCTCCCAGAATGTGATGAAGATAGCTTCCCGGGCCAAAGAGATTGTGTCTTTTTTTTTTTTTTTTTTGCAGTTTTTGGCCAGGGCTGGGTTTGGACTCACAACCTCCAGCATATGGGGCAGGTGCCGTACTCCTTGAGCCACAGGTGCCACCAGTGTGTCAGTTTGTTTTTGCCACAGCTTCATTATTTATAAAAATGTAGAAAAAGAATAAACATTTGTCAGTTTTCGCCTGTGTGCCAAACATTATTTTATTTATATCCATATATATATATTTACTTATTTATATCCATATATATACATTTACTTAGGATTTATGTAAGAGGACAGATTATTAGGTTCCATTGTTTATGTTTGTTAGGAACAGTCCTAGCTGTCGCCCTTCCCGAGCGGCGGGAAGGGCGGCACTTTATGAGTTCAGCGTATGAAAGGAGAAGAGAGCTACAGTAGCTTGAGAAGGAGGAGAATTTGGGCTATAGTTACCACTATCCGATTGAGAAGGCAATAATCTTATTAGAAGGGGAGGGAGTAGGCTGGAGGGTGTCCTGGATTAACTCAGCCTCATCGGGGTGGATTGAAAGTGGAGCATTTGCTCCCCACAAGCCCATAAGTAATGAATAAACACACACACAGAGTTAGAGAGAAAAAGAAGAGGTCTCAGACTTTATTGTGGAGGTTATTTATACTTTAGGGTTGGAGGGGCTATGTGACTGGAGGCATGTAGGCTGAATATGTAAGTGTTGAGTAAGTTAGGAAAGCAGGATGTCTGTTTGCAGGGGAGGAAGTTATGCAGTCTTATGGTCAGCTATGTCTGGATATAGATGGAGGCCGTTAGCACAGTGTGCTACAGTATTCTCATTAACCCTTACACAATTGTACTTCTATAATTGTTTTTATTTAAGCACATTTTTCTATTTAATTTTGAAGCAATTTTAGAAATTTGTTTCTAGAGCATTATCTGAATCAGTATGTTCATTTTTACTATTATAATTTTGCGGAGTTAGATGCTTAAAATTTTTCCTCATCTGTTATTATATCACCTTTCTCATTCGCAATTGTGTTTGTTTTTTCCATTTACTACTTTTTGTAGCTTTTTGTTGTTTTTCGTTATTATTTTGGTATAGACTTGTCTTTATTATTATTTTTTCTCAAAGAACCAATTGGTGAATTTGTTTACCTTTTTTTTTTTTATTTTTTGAGACAGAGTCTCACTATGTCACCCTTGGTAGAGTGCTGTGGTGTCACAGCTCACAGCAGCCTCAAACTCTTGGACTTAAGTGATTCTCTTGCCTCAGTCTCCCAAGTAGCTGGGACTACAGGTGCCCACCACAATGTCTGGCTATTTTTTGTTGCAGTTGTCATTGTTGTTTAGCTGGCCCCGGCTGGGTTCCAACCTGCCAGCCTCGGTGTATGTGGTGGGCACCATAACCACTGTGCTACTGGTGCTGAGCCTGTTTTTTTTTGGAGATTTCTTCTTGTTATTTTCTTCCTTTTGTTTTAAACTTCTTACGTTGAATTCTTCTTCATTATATGCATAAAAATACAATTCTGTGATTTAATCTCTTAAAATAGTTTTGATTATGTTGTATAAAATTTGATAGATTGTGATCTTATTTTCAATGTTTTTTTAATGCTCTACTTTAGATTAATTTTTTTAAAACTCAGTAAGGTTATAAAAGACTTTTTCATTTTCAAAGAGGCTTTATTTTTTGCTGTTGAAAAATAAACTTTTGGCTCGGCACCTGTGGCTCAATCGGCTAAGGCGCCAGCCACGTACACATAAGGTGGCAGGTTCGAATCCCCAGCCCGGCCCACCAAACAACAATGATGGCTGCAACCAAAAAATGGCCAGGCGTTGTGGCGGGCACCTGTGGTCCCAGCTACTTGGGAGGCGGAGGCAGGAGACTCGCTTGAGCCCAGGAGTTGGAGGTTGCTATGAGCTGTGATGCCACAGCACTCTACCCAGAGGGATAGCTTGAGGCTCCGTCTCAAAAAAAAAGAAAAAAAAAGAAACTCCAGAAGGGGCTCTGGCGGCAGACTCAGTCATTCAACTGCATCTATCAGGTGTCTAGTGCAGTATTATGAACACCATCGTGGAAGAGGTGGGAATACCTGAACTATCACGGAAGGCTTCTCAGAGGAGATGCCAGAAGGACTCAGTGGAACTGCAACAAAAAAAATAGCCAGGCATTGTGGCAGGTGCCTGTAGTCCCAGCTACTTGGGAGGCTGAGGCAAGAGAATCACCTGAACCCAGGAGTTGGAGTGGATTCAGGTGTC
>CAUYQV010097530.1:0-90293 GCA_963574575.1 Galagoides demidoff
GGAAAAAAATAAGAAGTTAACTGATGACTCCATACTGAACCTCAGAGTCAAAGCATTCTATACTAGACATACTCTTATTCGACAATGTGAATGTTACTTTCTTTGCATTATTATTATTATTGTTATTGCTCAAAAAAAAAAGACCATTGGCAGGGACTGATTTCATACAGCTTGCAAGAAACTTCACTGAAAATGATTATTAACAAAATGACTGTCATGCAAATATCACATCAAAAAAAAAATAAAAAAGAAAGGAAAAACACTGTCCTAATAATCTCTTGGATGTACGACCCCATCTCCCCAGCCCCACTCCGGCTCCTTAATCCAATATCCATCAGCTCCTGCCTGGATGACCACAGCAGTCTCCAAACTGCTTCCCCCTTGATCATTCTTGCTCTCCTTCAATGCGCTCCTGATCCTGACATGTGGCCAGAGTAAAATTTCGTGAAGGTAAGTTGTGATCATGCTGTTTCTATGGTCAGCGCCCTGGAATGGCTGCCCCCTTTGCTTCTGTTTGGTCTGGTTCCCTTACCAGGTCCGTACCACCACAAGATGCAGCCCCCACACAATGCACCCACATATGATGCACCCCCATGCGATGCAGCCTCCACTTACTTCTCAAGTCTAATTTGTGGCTGTTCCTCCCTCTGTCTCTTTTAGCTGGTTTACTGTACTTCCTCCAGGTCCTTGAACTTGTCACGCTGGATGTTGGGTCTGAGTCTTTGTACGGTCTCGTTTCCTCTGTTGGGAATGTTCCCTCCCCCCCTGTGGTGTAGGGGTCTACAGCAGGCAAGGGCGATGTGTCAGGTGCATTCCCTGGTGCAATGCAGGAGGAGAGGACTCCAGAGGCTTAGATATAGGAATGTAGGAGTGACTTTGTCACTTGCCGCTGGCTCACTTGCTCCTGTGTCCCTTAAAAGGGTCTAGAGGTCATTCTTTCCCCACAGCAGGGATACCCCATGGAGGATATTGTCAGTGCCATGCTGAGACCCCCCTCATGAGGCCAGAGCACCTCTTGCCTGGCTTCTCGGGGTGCTGGCTTCTGCCTGCTCTGTGGAATTCCCTTGCACAGATCAGCAGCCACCTGCCAGAGGTCACGCCACTCCCACAACTCTCCTGGGAAGCCATAGCCCCAAAGTATCCAGTGAGCCTGGGCCCTTCGCCTCACAGTGGTACTGCTCTGGGGTGCAAGTCATGCTTTGTCACCCACTGGGGACCAGGCCCATCTCTGCGCTCAGCCTGCTCCCTCTGCCCTTCCTTCCTCCCCCTTCTCCTGTGTGCACACTCCAGTAAATCACTCTCAGGACCGCTCAGCCTCCACTGGCGGGTACGCCGAGCATCTCACATCCTTGAAAAGTACAGAGGTGGCTGTTCTCTGAGGGCCAGGATGGAGGCAGGAGATGCTGCTGTTGAGACGGCCTCCCTGGTTTAAGTGTGGAGGTTACATTCCTGGGTGGTGGAGACCACGGAGCAGCACTTACTTGCCAGAAGCAAAGTTGGTCTGGTTTCTGTCGTGGGCACCTGGCCAGATGGCACATAGGAATGTTGGAGTCTTGGGGATCTTTGCTGGGTCACGGTATCCCTAGGACTAAGGAGGGTGGGCAGCAGGTGAAGGCACTGCTGGAATTGCGTCTCTGAAGAGACTGCAGCTCACACAGAAGGCTGACTTGAGTTACCAGGTGGAGGGCAGGGTCCCTGCTAACTCCTGTGTCGAGATGGTTCACAGACCCAGAGCTCCCTGAGCAAGGACCCAGTGATAAAATTGCAAGAATGTCCTGTAAATCTCCCTCCCAGCCTCCTCAGGGACCGAGCCACTTGCCAGGCGATTGTGCCCTGGGCGAGGGAGATGCTTATCCTTTTATTGAACTGCTGACCACTGTGGTCTCTTCAGGGTGCAGAGATCAGCTGACAGAACGTTCTGGTGCAAGTTCATGTCTCATGATGTGTCTGACGGGTCCATCCAACTTCCCAGCCTCTTGGGTGTGTGTTTAGAAAGGATGAAATTAGTGCTGGACAAATCTCTGTTTTGGCTCCCTATCCCATGGAGAAAGGATTACTTTTTAGGCAAGCTGAGTAGAACCCCCTGGAATATCCCCCCTTTACCAAAATAGAAAACCAAAAAGCAGTTTCTGCAAAGTCCCAAAGGCCAGCTGTTTACAGGTGTTATCTAACTCAACATCCATGACCACCATGTGAAACTGGCATCATTGGCCTCATCTCCTAGATGAGAAACCTCAGTCAGAGAGAGGCTGAAGAAGGTGTTTCTGGAAAAATCTTTGGTTCTCAATTCTGGACCCATCTTGCCCACAGGTGCTGCCTGGCACAGTGCGGCTGGGCGGTCCCTGCAGAAGCCCAGGGTGTTTGGCCACAGAAACTGGCTGTTTATCAACTCCCACTTTGCAGAGAACTTCACTCCTGAATAGATTTCTAACAAGTGAAGTGCTGAGGGCTCTTTCCTTAATAGGTATTATTATTTCCGTGAAACATTATATTCCACACTTGCCCTCCACGTGAAGACTGATTGTGGGGCCGGATGAACTATGGAATAATCTTCACTAATGCGAAATTAACACATGCCGATTCAATTAGTCATAGCCCTCCTCCTCCTGCTGCTGCTAAAACAATTTACATTTATATTACAAAATAGACAAGAATGTGAGAAGGGAACAAAAGTCCCCACAGAGCTCTTGAGACCCCTTCACTGCTCCTTACAGGACGGGTTTTCCCTCCACTCCTGGTGGGTTTTCTTTGTTGTTTTATTTTATTTTGCTCTAAAATGCTGGGGAAGCCAGGGAAAGGTCTGTCTGCAGGGGCTCAGCAAGGGGACACCTCCCCCAGGTCTGACATCGGCCATTTGGCCTAGACGCCCTCTTCTCCTCCCTACAGCCCTCACCTGGCTACCCGGCCCACTCTAGACGCCATCCACCTCCCGGCTGCCGTCCCTCCCCACTCCTTTCTGCATTGCCTCCCAGCCCTCCTCCTGGAGCCCCCACCCAGCGTCCCCTCGGAAGCGTCCCACCAAGGGCACATGCTTTTTACTTTTCAGCATCAGTCCCTCCAGGGACTTTTGCTGGAGCTACGGGGGAAGTGGGCGTTTCCCCCTGGGGTTGTTAATGCCCAGGGATCCATCACAGAGGATGCACTGCCTGAGAATGACTCCTGGACAGAGGAAATCTGAGTTAGGAGAGGAAGAGATGGAGGGAAGAGGGGAAGGAGAGGAGGTGAGGAAAACTAAAGTCTAAAGCAGCGGTTCTCAACCTTCCTAAGGCCTCCTAATGCCGCAACCCTACAATACAGTTCCTCACATTGTGGCGGCGCCCAACCATAAAATTATTTGCATTGCTACTTCATAACTGTAATTTTGCTACTGTTGTGAATTGTAATGTAAATATCTGATATGCAGGATGTATTTTCATTGTTACAAAGGGGTCGCAACCCACAAGTTGAGAACCGCTGGTCTAAAGAAATGAAGTCTTCTCAAAGAAGCCCCAAGGGCTCTCGTGTAGGGTCTTATGGTAACCTAGGCCTTAAGAATTTATAAACTTAGCTTCCTGGGCCCTTGAAACTAACTTTGCCGCTTGCTTCCTTTCTGTGGACGCTGCACATGATTTGGCCCCTCCAAGGAGAGGTAACATGGCAGTTCTTCCGTCTGCCTTCTGGTGAGTCCCCTAAAAGGACAGGCATAGAGCTGGCGGGAAGCTAGGCCATGTCGGACTCCAGTCTGCCGTGGCTCCCCTGGCTGAAATAAAACCCCTTCCTCTTCTGTCTCCAGCGTTTGGGTGACTCTGTTTCTCCCCTAGACCTAGGTTCTGTGACAGAGGGAGGGGTGATTCTGCTGCTGTCTGCAAGCACAAAAGCCCTGGAGACTGTGCTCCTCAGGGCCCATGGAACAAACTATTTCTTGTCCCAGGAGGCAGGAGCCTGTCTAGGGGTCACCCCAGCCCTTTCCACCCCACATTATGACCCTCCAACCAGGCCTGGAGCACCACACTGTGGGGTCCCCAGGTGCCGTGCTCCCCGGGGAGTGTGCCCTTCTCCCCGCCCAGCCAGGTCCCTACACACACGCATGGAGTTGTTTCCAGATTGATCATTAGGAATAAGGTTTGTGTGAGCTTTGGTCATCCGGCTGCCTCTGCCTTATAAAGAGCCTTATATTGGGCCCATCTGATAATCTAGAATAGTCTTCCCATCTCAGAATCCTGAACTTAATCTCGGAGTCCTTTGTATTTGTTTACCATATTCACGGGGTCCGGGGATTAGGATGTGGCTATCTTTGGAGGACCACCCTCCAGCCTACCACAGCCCATTTCAGTTTCCCCTTTGCTGTGAATTGGTGGGTCTCAAATGGGGGCCGTTTGACAATGTCTGGAGACATCTTTCACTGTGTCAATGGAAGATGGTGCCCCTGGCATCTAGAGGGTCGAGGATGGGTGGAGTTAAACACCCCACAGTGTGCAGGACAACAGAGAATGATCGGTCCCAGGATGTCAACAGTGCCCAGGCTCAGAAACCCCTCTATGAAGGGCATCTCCAAAAACGAAAGGAAAAGGAATCCCACTGTGGTCCCATCAGAATTTTCAGCACCGGTGTTACATGTGTCTTCCCGAGACGCTCTTCAGAGTCCTCAGGAGAAATGCAGTCAGTGCTAGGAGTCTGAGCCAGGCCGAATCGCCAATCAAGAGGGCCTGTCCCAGTGGGGAGGGGTGCATTTCTGGACCTGAAAGCACTCATAAAGCCTACCCCTTCCCCCATATGTTCATGGGGACAACTGTGGAGACAATACTCCAGAAAAACGTGAGTGAGGAGTCCAGAAGATGGAGGGTGCTGGGAACGAGAGACGGGTGAGTCAGAGAGCCGGGCACGGAGGGCAGCTGGAGAGAGAGAGCAGCGCTGACACCTGAGCCCGGGACGTGCTCCAGCCCTCGCCTGCAAGGACAGTACAAATTTGGGACTCATCGGCTCAGGAAGGGAACTATCTAAAGTCACATGAATATGTTTAAGGTTACGGTGCTGGGACACTGAGGAAGGAAACCAGAAGCAGCGCGGGGAGAGATCACTGAACACCCGGCTCTACAGTTAGTGCCTTTTTAAAATTTGTGACTATATTACTTGGATAGTAACAACAAACTCGTTAAAAATATCTATGTAAAAAGTAAAATTGTGAGTCTGTATGGTTCTGAACATGCGATTAATCTTTATACCGAGTTTATTGTTTATTTTCTCAGGGAAAGGAGCAGCACTGGACGCAGTCAGCCTCCAGCGCACGGCAGAGAAGTGTCACCTAAATTATGACTTACCCACTCCATTATGTGGTTATTAAAATAATGGTCTTACTGAAAACTAACGTAGAAATATGAAAAATGTTCGGAAATAATGTCAAGTGAGGATGTATGTGTCTTTTATAAAATTGTTCTCACTTGAAAAAATGCTGAGGAAATTTTCTCAGTGGCAGCCGTGCTTGTGTTGGACTAATGTGGTTATAGACAGCACATATTTTGTTTAACCATTTCTCCATGTTCTATCTATACTGTTATTTTTATGCTAAAAAGAAGTCTCTCTAAAAAAGAATAAGAAGGTATTGTTTCTAGTAGCCCAAAGATGTCAGTGCACATGGCTCTGGTCATTCTTGGCTGGAGGAGGCCCCTCTGTCTCTTCCTAAACAGGAGACTGGACAGTGTCTACCTTCTGGTTAAAAAAGAAAGCCACGGGGGTTGTATACACGAACATCGTCTGTGGTTATAATATCTTTTTTTCTGGATGGGTGAAAGGCTCAGAAACTCGGGAGCCTGTGTGTGTCTGTCTTTGCTGGTGAGTCCAGCCATCACAAACCAGAGTGCTAGCACTGTTACCTGATGGAAGACAGCTAGTGCCTTTCAGTAGAGGCTTTCCAAGAAAAGAAGACAATATTTCCTATGCTCTGGAGCAGTGGTTCTCAACTTTCCCAATGCTGCGACCCTTTAATACAGTTTCTCATGTTGTGGTGACCCCCAACCATAAAATTATTTTCATTGCTACTTCATAACCGTAATTTTGCTACTGTGATGAATCGTAATGTAAATTCTGATATGCAGGATGGTCTTAGGTGACCCCTGTGAAAGAGACATTCGACTCCCAAAGGGTTCACAAGCCACAGGTTGAGAACTGCTGCTCTGGAGCCTGGTGTGGCCACACGGCAGCGTCCTCCCACCTAGAGGTCAGCAGAGGCACGGGGGCATGCTGTGTGGGGCAAGCCTCTTTAGAGGAGAGGGCATGACCGGAGCCTACCTCTGTCCTTCCTTCTGCCTGAAATGTGAATCCCACAGGTCCGGTGGCCTTGGGGCTGGCAGAGGTACACAGCCGGGCAGCAAGGGAGAGTGAGCTTGGGCTCTCTTGGCCACACAGCCTCACACAAGCTAATTCCAGATTTGTTTGTGAGAGAAAAATAAACTGCCTTGTTTACATAACCACATCTGGAGTCTGAAACTGCGTCCTCATCACCCACCCCAGGGCGATGGCGGTGCCAGGTGGCTTCTCTGCCTGCCTCAGCCTGACCACACCCTGAGAGGACAGACTCTTCATGGCTCCGCGCTGGTTCTTACCTTTGCCTCTTGTCTGCGAGGATGGCGGAGTTTGTACCAGCGAATCACCGAGGGTCATTCACCGACGTGCGGGAACACGGAGCTCTGATCCCCGAGGATGGCGCATGGGGGGGCTCCTCTAATAGCCCCTTTTCTCTTCATGATGCCTCAGGTTCCCTGTCTGACTCTTGCGAGTGCTCAGAGTGGGTTGAACTACGTAAACCACTGTCTTTAGAAAACGCTGCCTGTGTAAGGAATGCTGGGCCCTGTAACGTCTCCCCTAAAGCAGGGTGGTCAGGAAAACCCACAGCGCAAGAGTTAGTGATGACTGCACGTCCTTCAGCGGGTAAAGAGCCTCAGCGCACACGGTTTGTCGATTTCTTCAATCTTCAGCTGCTGAGCTTGACCCAAGCCTGGAAGCAAATTTAAGGGATGCCTGGAACAGGCTAGCTCAAGCCAAGACAAGGCTCTTGGAAACCTCAGGCAGCTGAATTGGGTGAAATTGAACAGAACGGTGCTCTGACCGTGCTCACTTCCCAGCCACCGTACTGAGTTTCCCAGCTGGTGAGTTGCATCTCAGCTCACTTACTGAGCTTTTCCTTAATTTCCTTGGCAATGTTTCTTTTAATATCAGGTGCGTTAGGTATACTTTACATCCAGTCTGGTGTATAGCCTGAGTTTTGACCAATGCATACAGTTATATGACCATTACTACAATTGAGAACTAGAACATTTCACTCCTTAGCAGGGGCTAATGTGGCTGGTTCTTCAACAGTAATAGGAGAAGAGTCCTGCAAGGGAAAAGAAAGGAAGTGCAGAGAATGTTCTGGACCCCTCTGCAAATGTCCAGGTGTATGGAAGTAGGTTAAGAGTCCTGGAAGTCTGCATTAAGTGGTCAGCAATTCTTACTAAGGTTATGCTTGGTTATTTCAGTAATGTTAATTTTTTAATTGAGGAAAACCATCATTCTACCTGAAAATTACCCTCACCTGACGCTTGCTTAGTGGCTGTGAGGCCATCCCAGTGGTCTACACCTGGGGACATAGGCCAGGGGTGTGAGGTTTGAATGTTTGAATGAAGATCGAAATGGCAGGCTGTTATTTTAAAAGTCAGAGACCTAGGGGCAAAGGTGCCTAGGGCCTCTGGGTGCCAGCGGGAGTCCCCAGCACCCCCTACATGTTACTGAGTGGGCCACCGCTGGGGAAGAAGAGACAGCTCCCGCCATCCAGGGGTCCGGATATGTAGGAAGGGATGAATGGCTGCGTCTGGAGAAGCCAGAGACCAGCCAGCCAGTGAGTCCTGCCAGCCACCTCCCCAACCTACCCCAGATCCGGCCCCTTCTGTGTTCACTGCCACCCTCAGCCCAGGCCGCCTCTGGGCCCCCTTGTCAGAGCTTTCTAAACAAGCTCCTGGTTGTCTCTCTTCCACTGAACCCTGATCCTCCACACAGCAGCTGTGAAATCTGCCAAACAGAGCTGCTGCCCCCAGCCCCACACCCTCTCCTGCCTGCCTCCAGGCTGAGACCTGTGGGTGTCCCGTCTGTCTGGGGGGCGCTGGCAGCACCTCCACCATACTGAGTTTCCCAGCTGGTGAGGGCCGCATCTCAGCCCACTCCCTGAGCTTTTCCTTGATTTCCTCGGCAATGTTTCCTTTAATATCAGGTGCATTAGGTATAATTTACATTCAGTCAAATTCTTAGGTGTAGAGTCCGAGTTTTGACCAACACATACCATTATATAACCATCACTGCAATCGAGAAATAGAATATTTCACTTAAAAACTTCCCTCGTGTCTCTTTGCAGTCAGTCTCCCCTTTCAGACCCTGTGGTTCTGCCTTTTCCTGAGGCCTGGGAGAGGAATCCGGCGTTACGCTGTCTCTGTTTCGCCACTTTCCCTCCATGCAGCACTTCTGAGCTTTGCTCACACGTCCTGTGCACCAGGAGCTCACACTCGCCAGCCAGCCCTGAGTGGAGTCCCTTTGGACGCATGTGTCACAATTTGTTTATAAATTCATCTTTGGATGGACATTTCAATTGTTTTTTTTTAATTTTTTTTTTATTTTTACATATACATGTGATTATTAGGTTTCCACTTTTCGCCTTCACAGAATTAATGGACATTTCACTTGTTAAGTTTTAGGCTCTTATGAATGCAAGGACATGACTTTTGAGCACAAGGCTTGAGAAAATGTATTCCTTCTTTTCTCTTGCGTAAATAGACCTATGAGCAAAATTGCCGGGTATTACGGTCAGGGCGTGCTTAACATTATGAGCTTGTTTTCAGCTGTGCCCTGGGGTTTCCTTCGTGAGCTCCAGCTGTCCTCACGTCCTCAGCGGCTGTCTGTGAGGCGAGCCCTCGGTGTTTTCTCCGTTGTGGTGGGCACACAGCATGCCTCACCCTCACGGCAGGGAGGCTGAGCACCCTCACCCGTATCCCTTCACTGGTGAAGTACCTCTTCACACCTCTGGCCCACTCTTTGTGTATATTTTTATCTTATGATTGAATTCTAAGAGCTCTGTATGTATTCTGGATTAAGTCCTTTGTCAGATATCTGTTCCACAAGTATTTCTCTCCATCTCTTATGTTTTCTTCTAGATTTTTATTTTACATTCAGACCTCTGATCCATTTCACATAGATTTTTGTGAATAGTGAGAGGTAAGAGTCAAGGCTCGGGGATGGGGCTCGTTTGTTTGCTTTTTTGGATGGAGTCCACTTGTTGCCAGCATCATTTAGTAAACAGGCTATTTGCTTTCTCCAGTGAATTCCCACCACACCTCCATGGGAAAATTGATGGGCCATATATGTGCGGACCTGTTTCTGAGCTCTGTTCTGTCCCACTGATTGATATTTCTGTCTCTTTACCATGTCACATGGTCTCAGTTACTGCAGCTTTACAGCAGGACCTGAACCACATGGTGAGAACCCTTCAAATTTGTTCTTCCTTCTCAAAATTATTATGTAGGTCTTTTGCATTTGCATATAAATTTTATTCTCAACTTGTGAATCTCTACCAAAAACATCCTGTTGGGATTTTGATTGAAATTGTATTGAATCAATAGCCCTATGTCTATTAAAGAAATTGAAGCTGTAGTTAAAAACCTTCCTACATGGGCTTCACTGGTGAAATTTACCAGACATCACAAAAGAATAATACCAATTCTGTATAAGCTCTTCCAGAATATAAAAGAAGATGGAACACTTCCCAGTTCATTAAATGAGTCCAGCATTGTTCTTATTTTAAAAATTAAAAACGGAGACCAAGACATTATAGGAAAAAGAAAACTAAAGGTTGATATCCTCATCAGAGACACAAAGATTGGTAACAACATTTTAGCAAATTTAATCTAGCCCTAGCTCCAGGCTGTCCTTCCAAAGTGTCCTGACTCTGTAGCAATACCAATGCTCTGTGTCTCTGGGCAGCTGGAGGCCTCAGTCAGTCACCTCAGCTGGGAACAGGCTCCGCTGGCCCCCGCCTGCCTCTGGTGCAGAGGGCCAGGGAGTGCCGCTGGGGTCTCACCAGCTGCCCCTCACACATACTCCATTACTAACCCACTTCCCAGCCACTGTGCCCTTTCTTCTCAGACAATCTTACTCGGCACCTCACTGAGAAGAAAACTTGAGGCCGTTAGATAACAACCTGGTGGCCTTCTCAGCAGCCACACAGTCATCCGTGCTGCACACACACTGGGGACAATTCTCCCCAAATCCTGGAGGTTATGAGACGTCTAAGCATTAGTAGCCAATCAGATCTACAGCAGTCCTGGGTGAAGGCCTCATCTTCAAACTTTACCTAACAAATGCAAACAATGGGACCTAATCATTCTGCCCTCGAATTAATCTGAAATTTAAAAAAAAAACCAGACACCCTTCCCCTCCCCACAGCAGATGTGCTTACGTTCCTGGGTGACAACAGCGGTGGCTCTTTCTGGAAAGGACCACGTGCAGGTTCCCAGACACCCTCATGGTGGTGCCCATAATGCACCCCACTGCATGTGCAGTTAGCATGCGGCCCCCGTCACATCACCCTGTAAGAATTGGGGTCTGGAGAATCTGTGCACGGTGTCACTCTGTCTCCTGCTGCTCCTGATGGTCAGACTCTGCCTCTGATCAGACGCCTGTGTTCTCTGCTGGCGTTTATGAACCTGACAGTTGTCTTATCATGCATGCAGGAAGGAATCTCAGACACCCCTGGCTCCTGCCTTGGCATTGACGCACCCCTCCCGTAGTCTCTGGAGGGTCCTGGGCCTGCCCCTGTGTGAGGCCAGTCCCTTTTCAGGGGGATTGGGTTCAGTCACAGATCATCTCTTCGGAACCAGCCCTCTCTGTCTTTCCCACCACCTACTGACACCATAATTCTCTCCAATAAAAAACAAACGTTTCCTCCCTCCAGCTGCCATTCTCCCTCTCTCCATCCTTTACTAGCAAGCCTCCTGAAGGCCGGTCTCCCCTTCATGTCCTCATTTTCTGCCCCTCAGCTTACTGCGGGCTTGTAGGGCTTGCTCTCCCGGTTCTGCCACTAAAACCTACTATTGCCTAATACAGTCAATGTTTTCCTTGGTGGTCTTATTTAACTCCTTGGTAACACTGACAAATGCGGTTTCCATCCTATTTTGTGCCCTGCATATCATGACACTCCTCTCTCTTTCCTCCTCGCTATCTTTCATGGGTTCTTCCCCTGCCCTCCCCAGGCATCTGTGAGGCTCAGGGCTCCACCTCCTGCTCTTCTCATACCACACCCCCACTCTGGGGACTCTCAGTCAAACCCAAGGCTTTGCTTACCTTCCAGAAGCAGATAAGTCTCAGGTTTGTATCTCCATTCCCATATTGAGGCCCCTTCTCCCACCTGCCTCCTGGTCATTCCCATGTCCTGGCCCAGTAGGTGTCACACAATTCACTGTCATCTCCTGAGCCCACTCCTGCCTTGTTCTCTTACCTCTCCTGGTGACTCCCACAGCCCTGTGGTCTCGAAGTGGGGAGATGTCAGTGTCATCCTTCAGGCCCTCTTTTGGCTTTTTCTGTACTTAATCCTGATTATTGTGTGCTCCAAATGTGCCTTGAATTCACGTCTTCCCCACCATCCACTCTGTCATCTCTAAGAGTTGGATCTTAAAGTGCAATGGCAGTCTCCTTAGAAGTTTTCCTTCTTCAGTTGTTTTTTCCAAGAAATTAGGTCTCATCGATCACTGCTTCAGATTCTTCAGTTTGGATGCCGTGATGGTTCATTGTATGTGTCAACTTGAATGGGCCACAGGGTGCCCAGATATTTGGTTAAACATTATTTCCAGAAAAGTGTGTGGCAGTATTCGGGGATGAAATTAACAGAGTAAAGTGGGTTGCCCTCCCCAGTGTGGGTGTGGCCATCTATAGAAGGCCAGATGGAACAAATGACTGAGTGAGGGAGAAGTCTTTCTCTCCACCTGTCTTCAAGACGGGATATCAATCTTGTGCTGTCTTTGGACTTGGACTTTAACTGGAACTTACACTATCAGTCCTACTGGGGTTTCAGCTTGCCACCTGCAGATCTTGGACTGCTCAGCCTCTGTAATCATGGGAGCCAATACCTCCCAATACTTCCCAATACCTAGCAAATTTCTTTGTCTTTATAGGTATCCTGATCTAATCCAGCAAGGTTTTCTGTTTATTCCTCCCCTTAGTTCTGTTTCTCTGGAGAATTCAGGCTAATACAGATGGACTTCCCATGCACCCGGACATTTCATATGAGCATGAGAAGCCCCGTGTGACCCCTCCAACACCTGCCTTCTGGTTTCACTGCCTCCCCTTTGCGAGGGCCTCACTCCAGGTCTGTAGAACTCCTGCCTGCTGCCCTGCATGCCAGGCTTCTGTGCCATTGGACATGGTTTGCTTTCTACTGGGGCTGCTCTTCCATTCTTCTGTATGACCTCCCACCCATCCTTCAGATCTCAGGTCAGGAGCACTTGTCTCCAAGTGCAACCATCTGATGTAGCTCCTCTCAGGTTGGCTGCATAGCTCTGTGTCTGTCTCTACTTTAACATTTCTCATGCTCAGTAATTATTGTTAATTCACCTTCACTGCTCTCAGTCTTGAAATTTTCTTGATGATGGGAATTTTGCCTTATTTTTTATCTCCAGCACCTATTATAGTTCCTGGCTCATGCCAAGCAGCTGTAGTTATTGGTTTAATGAAGGAATAGTTGATGAGATCAAAGCTATACCCAGAGCCAACCTGCTTCCCAGCAAAGGGACTCAGAGGAGGCCACACTGGCCTTCCCTCCTCCCCGCCCTTCTCCTTCAAATCCATCTTCCACACTGCCCTGGGTTGGTATTCTTAAAAAGAGAAGTAGGCACCTAAATTGGCCCCTCTGCATAGACTGTGTTGGTTTGGGACCATCTGAATGACAGAGCCTTTAAACTGGAAATCATTTCATCTCCATCCTAACTCATGACTAATAAAGGTGTTATCCCCCCAGTCCTCCAATTATCCCTGGATATACCTGATTCCTCGAAGGGCCCAGTTTGAACTAGACCTGGTGCCCAAATCCTGCGGGAGATACAGTTTAGGCTCCAGCTATGACCCTGCTACACACCAGTGAGGAACTAAAGCTTAGGAGGTCACCATCGCTGGCTCCCAGCCTACCTGGGAAGGTTTTCTCAGGTGCCAGTGGTCTCTCTTTCTTGCCCACCCTCCCAGCAAGCTTTATGAGGCCTGAGAGCAGCCCACTGCCTTATAATCAATAATAGACACAGCAGTCCAGCCTGACCGCACTTGGGCTGACTGGATGTTGAAAGGGAAGCTATTTATGGTGAAATATTCCTGGATTTCTGCAGCATTATATGTCTGCCTCTGAATTACATGGCCAATACCTTTTTATGTAGTTCAATTCCAATGAGTGATAATTTTCCCTCCCCTGGATGCACTTTTAGATGGATTTTCTGAAATCCACCTTCCTCTTTGTCCCCAGAGAATTGCCTGCACCCTAAATAAATCTCGAATCATATAAGTCCAACATCATAAAATTAATCCGTTGCAGAAGAAAAGACTTGGGATGGGGCAGGGAGGAAAGGACATTCCAGAAATTTCCTGTGACTTAGAATTGGTGACCATTCTTCCTAGTCTGCCTGGGACAGTCCTCTTGTCCCATCTGAACTATAAAGAGTGTCTCTATTCTCTGGCAGTAATGTCCTGTAAACTTTTATGGCTCCTCCGTACAGCCCTCCAAGAGCCCCTTTGGCTCCTGTGGGTGGGTATCTGAATACAGTGGCTTCACTCCCTGCACAGGAAGGCGTGATTCCTGTGGCCCTCGGCAGCCCACACCACCTGCTTGTAGATTCCCAAACGGGGCAGGTCCTTGAGTGTGTCCTGTGCAGGGATTGCTTCCAATGAATGAGGCAATAGATAGGCCCAGTCCTTGAAATTAACTCAAGCTGCCCTGGTGTGAAATATTCCTGTGGCTATCTCAATATATATTCGAATATATATTGGCTACATATTCGAATATTTCAGTGGTGTAAAATATTCCAGCCCAATGTTACGACTGGCATAAAAAAAACTTAGTGTATATTCATAAGGTGAATATGTTCCCCGAAATTCTAACCGTGATATAACTGAAAGGAAAAGCTACCAAAGACAAGCAGGAGGACCGCTTCCTCCTCCCACGCCCTTCTTCTTCCCTCCTGGGACTCAGGGAATATTCCCTCAGTGAACTGCACACTCTCCCCTCTCCTCGGCTTCTGAGCACCATGGGGATGCGAGGCTGCCAGGCTGTCAGCTCAGGAGCTGAGTCATGTTTGCAGAGTGACGGGAAAGCCAGGGCTGCTGCACGGAGCTTAGAATTTGGGGGAGGCTGAAAGCAAATCTGAGAAGCACCGAGGTTAGGGGAGGAAAAGGTGTGGGAGAAGTTTCCAGCATGGCGCTCACCACTGGACGAGGTGAAAGTGTTCATCTCTCAGGGCACGAGCTGGATGGCATCCCCACTGCCCGGTCTGTTTTCCTCAAACTTGGAGCTGATTTTACTGCGGCATTAATAGGCAGGTGTCAGTTGCCAGCACCTTACCCGCCATTATCCACTCATTTGCCTTTGTACAATGTGACTCTCCTTCATCTCCTCACCCCCCAGGCTGAGGCTCAGTTGGAGTGACCAGCCGTCTGAGCGTCCCCCTCTCCCCACCTCTTCCTGCCTCACAGAGAGTAGGATACAGTGGTGGGCTAGCACAATCCTTCTGGACACTTCAAATTGTGTGTTTGCTCCCCTGGACTTGCCGTGAAACCTCATTCATCCCCAGCCTCTTGGGAAGCACCAAAGCCAGAAGATAGATTGATTTTGTACTTTATCATCTGAGTTGTTAAACAGTATTTCTGAGCTGTTATAGACAGAAAATATCCCATCTAGAAGAGATACAAAAAATACTAATTTCTTCCCATTAAAAAAAAAAAAAAACGTGCCTGAGAGGAAGAGAATGAGTACCAATCAGCAGGGGCAGCCTGGTGTTCAGAGCCTGAGCGGGCAGCTGGCAAGAGCCTGGCTGTGCATCAGACAGGCTGACCTTGTTCGCCTCCCGGTAATCTCTAGTGGCAAGGATTTAGGCTTATTTTGCACTTTTCACTGTCAAATTCTTGTCAGAAAAAAAAATCCTGCAATTAGAAAAAAAGTTTTTGAAGGAGGCCTGGTGATGTCCCCCAGAGTAGGGTCAATGGTTGTGTCAAAGCAATGGACGGTGGGTTCCAAGTGGAACAGCCTTGTGGGTGATCCCTAATGAGAAAGATAGGATTTTTAACATCTCAAGACAACACATTCCCGACCATTGTCAAGTTGTAATTTGCAGTCTGACACTCGGCAGCAAATTATAAGGATGAGGAAGCAAGGGTGCTTGTGACATAGACGTGAAGTAGCTGGTTAACCAGCCAGGCTGCCCTGAGCACCACTCACCCAGGGGCTAAGAGCCCTGCGCATCATGAGATCCAGGAGGAACTGGGGCAGTCTGGGGGTGGGCCTCAGAAAGGGAGTGTATTTATACAGCATCATAGACCGGGAAGCCAAGGTCTCCCGAAAGCCATTAATTTATTTGCACATGGCCTCGACAGTGGTGCTGTGTGGCCATGTATCACCTGGACTGGTATTTATTTACTCTTTAGAAAACGTTTATTTTAAATGACAATTATTTCATTGGTTTCATGAACCAGTTGCAATTTTTTATGACCACATACTGAAATAAATGCATACCTATAAAAATAATGTACCATTTAAGTCATTGCCAAGATCACCAATTGGCTCACCCACCACTTGGGAGAAATATTGGACATGGCCAAAGGCATAGAAATGCAACAGAAATGCATTTCTGTTTGTGGCAGAGTCAGGATTTAAACTCAGATCCAATTGGCATCACACCAATGGCCAGGACTGCGGGAACGCTGGCTTCTCCCTGTGGCTGGAAAGGTCGCTACTAACTCAAGTGCCCCTGCTGATCTCATGGGGAAACCAATGCACTGGTTCTCCTCTATGTAGCTGGTTGGATAGACAAAATCTTTCAAACTATGTGTGTATTGTGGGTAATAAAATGGGTTTATAGTGGTGGAAAATTCAATATCCGCTGTCTCGGACCATCTTTTGTTTGCAAAGATGAAGAAACTGAGCTTTGGCAAATTCCAGAACCACACAAAGTGACAGAGATGAGGACAATGAGTACTGGAGACTTGGCGGTTACAATAACCGCCTGCCTCAACACATTCAGACTGGAAACTTTAAAACCCCGGTTGGACGCAGTGCACCTGTGGGCGGGCGTCTACCTGCATGGCACCAGCACAGAGCCTGGGGGCCACTTTGCACCCCAACTGTGTGATGTGAAGCATTTTGAAGGGCTGGAGAGAACTGGTCTGTTACTGATGCTCCAGTTCACTGAGCACAGCTAAATGCATTATATTTCTAAGCATTGTGAAGTGAAAATCTCTGAGTGAAGTTAAGGAAAGAGGATGGAGCTTCAGGGAGCACTGGTGGGTGCTTCGTGCTCCAGCAGGCACCTGGGACACACCTTGCTCCTAGTTACAGAGCGATTGACAGGTGCAGGGTATCTTTATGATCATCTTCATTATACAGGTGGAGGACTCAGGCTTAGCAGGGGTCCTCAAACTTTTTAAACAGGGGGCCAGTTCACTGTCCCTCAGACCATTGGAGGGCTGGACTGCAGTCCCCTAGACCAATTGGCTGCTAAGCAGGACAGGCAGCGGCAGCAAAAACACCCGGCAGTCCAGATAAATGTCCTAAGCGGGCTGTACATGACCCGTGGGCCATAGTTTGAGGATGCCTGGGTTAGAGGCTGTATTATTTGTTAAATGCATTTCTGTTTGTGGTAGAGTCAGAATTTGAACTCAGATCCAGTTGATGCCAAAGCTTATATTCTCTTTACCAAAAAGATACCCCACTGTCTCATCTACATTGAGGTGAAAATAATGAGTTGCCAAACTTCCCTGGTAGAGGACCTTGCCAAGAAGGGGAAAGAGGCAAAGTGGCAGGCAGAGGGCTCTGAAGGGCTCAGAGATACAGGTGGGAAGGGCCGCTGCTCCTGGCGCAGTTATATTTTACGTAGAACCAGCAGTGGGAGGAGACTTGGCCACGCTTTCTTGAGGGCTGTGGCCTTCCCGGCTGGCTAAACAGGGAACCCCAGGACAAAGTGATGCATCTTCTGCGTATAAGCTGTGGACTGACAGCCAGAGAAGACCCTGGTGGGGCAGAGCCCCCACCTCGGGCACTGCAGTGAGCTGCTCTGTCCCACCACGCGTGGGCCAACCCCCCCTGTGTACCACTCCATCTCCAGAGCAGCCCTTTGTTCTTGTCTGTGTTCTTTAATTCTCTTCCTTCCTTCTAGTGGTTTCTCTTCCCCAATCCTATCCCCATGGCCCTGGGTCTCCCAGAGGAGCAGACGCTGACGGAGGCCCCGGCCAGGCTTGCTGGCTGAGCATCTCCCCGCTCCCTGGACACTCCCTTCTAAACCCAGACTCCTCACGTTCTTTCTATCTCTGCATTTTTCTTGCTGCTTTCCAGGGAGATTTAGATTTCATTAGTGATGTGAGCTGATAAAGACAGCCAGCCCACCCTCAACTTTAAATTCACTGCTCTAATTTAATCTCTCCTTTGATGTTTCTCCTTTAGAAGCAGCACAATCAGGTGGGTTTTCTTGGCTGCCATTCATAGCTCTAATTTTTAGCTAAGGGGTCAACATCTTTGCCCTTTTTCAGCCTTTCTCCAGAGTAATCAGTCTTAACAAGCATTCCACCTACCTGAGAAAATGCTGTCTCATCCCTCCAAATATTCTATCATCTCACAGATCCCTTCACCTTCCTGTTCGATGATATGCCAGGGGCACCTGGTATCCCAGGGAGCCCGAGAATGAGGCCGCCTGCCCAGGCTGGGGCTGCCCTCGAGGTCAGCAATTTGCTGGCACATTCTGGCTGCTGGGTGCGCAGCGTGATACAGTGGACAGGGCACCTTAGTGACAGCTGAGTTTGAGGGAAACTTCAAACTCAACAACAGAGTTTCAAACTCATGATCGGTGTCTGATTGTCACTTGAGCTCAGCCCGGTTTCTAAGCAGAATATTACACAGAGCAGCTCCCAGGGGGATCCTTGCCTGAGACTCAGGATGAGCTGGGTTGGGGCGAGCAGATCTACACGAGGAAATGTACAGACTCCCACCGCCATCCCGTGTGCCTGACTGAAAAACTCACCTTGCACAAAGGAGGCTGCAGGGACCAACGACCCTGGAGAGGGCTCCTTGGGGTCTTCCATGCGCAGCCCTGTCTGGGTGGGTAAGAGCCTATGGGCAGGACAGGGCACTGGGTAAACTGTGGCTGGGCTGAATCACACTAAAAGCCAGGTTTCCAACTAGAGACAGGGAGGGGGCTTTGTAATTTTGTTGTCCAAGTTTAGATTTTTAAGCAAACGTCCAAGAAGCCCACCAATCTGCCTTTTCTCATCTCTCCCAAGACCCAAGGATTCTAAGCAGGAGGGAAGAGGAATGAAGAGCTGGTCAGCGAAATGCCCTACCTTTACTCCCTCCTTGGGAAGACAGTCTTTTAAAAATTTAAATGTTTTGCATGGATTATACAGAAGAACCCCTGTAAGCTGGCCACATAAGGGACTGTACCACACTGGTCGACGTATGGAGGTGGTCAATAAGGAACTCAGTGGTGCATTCTGGGAAAATTGGGACAACTGAAGAAGGTGGTCAGTGTGGGGAAGGGTCGGCCACGGAGTCTCCACCATACAGCAACACGACTCAGAGCAAAACAGCACCATTCAGCTGACACGGCCCCGTCTGTCCACCATCCCGTATACATTCCAGTGCTTCTCTAGGAAAATAGAAGGAGACGGGGAACACATTTCATATCCCTTACCCGTCCTTAAACAAAAGACAGTTCTCCACCTTGCTTTTGAAAGAAACATTATGACAAACTTCAAACAGAAAAGCAAAAGGTTGTAAGAGAGATCACCCAGGTGCCCTCCCCCTACGTCCAACAGTTAACACTTGGCCAGATTTGCTCCATAGCAAACCTATGCCTTGTCCCTCCCTCTACCCTTCTTTCAGTTTGCCTTCTTTTGGGGGTGTACCTCAAAGTAAATTACATTATCACCCTTCTCCTGATACAGTTCAGTATGAATGTCATTAATTAGAGTTCAATATCTGTCTATGATTTTCATTTGACGTGAAATTTAGAGACAGCGCCCTGTACGCTCTTACCTGTACGCCCGCTGACTGTGACTAATGAACCCTTCTGCGAAACGCATGCCCCGTCAAGACCGCAGAGCGCTATGATTTCCCTGGAATGTCCCCTTACAATTCCTTTGACTTTTTTTTTTTCCACAACAGAGAAGTTTTGCTTACCTTCGTGAAAACAGAATCATGTGATACATGTTTTTTAGTATAAAACTCCTTCCAGGGAGCATAACGCTTTTGACATTCACTCCTGTGAGTTGCTAAATGGGATCCATCGTGTGGGGATATGTGACATCATATACCCAATTTGTTCTCCTACTTGGAGACATCCAGTTTCCTATTAGTTTTTGGATATTATAAATCACACCCAATGAACATTCTATTTTTTGTTGATGTATAACATGTTTCCATTTCTCTTGGGTTTATACCCATGAGTGGAATTTCTTGGTTGTAGGGTAGGTGCGTGTTTACTTTTATTCAAAACTGCCAGATTTTTCTAAATTGGTGGCACCATTTTACATTCCCACCAACAATGTATGAGAATTCCAACTGCTTCACCTCCCTGACAACACTTGACGTGGTCAGTCTGTAATTTTAGACATCCTGATGGATGTGTGGTGGAAATTAATCATGACTCACACTTGTATTTCCCTGATCACTAATGTTGCCTTTTCAGGGCTTCTTCACCACTCACATATATATATTCTTTTGTGAATTGTCCGCTCAGACTTTTTGGCCAAATGACCAAACATTTATCATTTGTCCCTCCTTGTGCTGGTCCTGCACCCTCTCACTGTCTGTCCTCCTACTGTGTTGCTTTTCTATGGAATTATTTGGATATTCCAGGTCCTTTAAGTTTCCATATATGTAGGCATTATAAAATCCGATTGTTCTTTTTTCATTTTTCAAGTTTGACATTTTCCCAATCTGATAGGTAAGAAATGGTATTTTTATTTATTTATTTATTTATTTATTTATTTATGGCTGGGGCTGGGTTTGAACCCACCACCTCTGGTATATGGGGCCAGACCCTACTCCTTGAGCTCACAGGCACTGCCCCCAGAAATGGTATTTTAAAGCAGTTTTTATTTTCATTTTTCTTCTTAGATGTGAGTTTTAGCATTGAACAACTTTCTATCAGCAGTTCATAAAAAACAGACAAATGCTTTGGAAACGGCAATGAGGTGGCACAGGACAGAGAAGTGCCATCACACACTGAGTCCCGCAGGGCTGTGTTCTGAGAAACCTGGTGTTAGGTGACTGTCGTCGTGCAGACACCAGAGTTACAGGAGCGTAGATGGCCCGGCCTGCTGCACACCCAGGTTGTTGGGAGTGTCCTGTTGCTCTCGTGTGTACAGAAGGTCACTGTGCTGAATGCTGCACAGGTATTTGTGTATCTAAACCTGTCTAGACATAGAAAAGACACAGCAAGTATATGGAATTACAAGCTCATGGGCCACAGTTGCGTACGTGGTCATCATGAGGGACGTGACTGTTTATCAGAGGATGCGTGGCCACCAGCCTCCTCTCCCTTGCCTGGCCGCCCTGCAGTCACTGTGCGACTTTCCTGACTTTCATTCCTGCTTACAATCCACCTGAGTCCACATCTGTGAAGCCTCTGGTCCCTTCCAGGGTTCAGGGTGCTGCATGGCAGCTCAGCAAATAGGCAGCTTAAGAATAAATGTGGAATCAAGGAACCAGGAGGATTAAGCAGATGGTACTGGTTTATGCTAGACGTTTGGGCAGGAGACTTGGAAATGGAGGGGCAGGCGGCCCTGTGAGCTTTCCCGCTGGGGCACTGCCCACCCCGCTGTGCACCACCTCCCAGAGCTCTTTCAGTAACTCTGATTTGCCTGGACCAAGGCAGTGGGACATTCCAGCCTAAGTGCTGGAATAAAGGTGGACAAAGTGTCACACTTAATTGTCTGAACATAGCTACTTAAGCAAAGCTCTAACATTGTTAATAGAAAACACAGAGATGGAATTATTTTCAGATGAAGGGCAGGCCTTTCCAAAGTTGCCTCTGTCCCCCAGGCTTGCCGGGTGAACATGTTCTCTCACCTGGCTGGCAGTCCTGAGATGAAGACACTGTAGAAATACAACATTCTCTGGCCCACTACCCTATTTCAGTGGCAATTTCTGCTATCTGCAGACACGAGGCATTTTTGGAGAGACAGGGCAGTACAGGCATTGTCTCCATATAGGAAAAATATTAAACCAATAAATATTATTTTATGTAAGGAAACTAATAAAATGTCTCTTTAGTTGATTCAGTACAGAAAAGTGCCAACACAAATTTATCACTCAAGTTTTCTTCTTAGTTTTAACTTCCATTTTATTATAAAGTAAAATATTTTATACATTAAAAGTGTATACTATATAAGAAATAAAGAATAAAAATATAGATATTAATGTAGAAACCACTCACTTGGAGAAGTAGAGGATTAGGGGGACGTTTTTTTTGAGACAGAGCCTCAAGCTGTCCCCCTGGGCAGAGTACCATGGTGTCACAGCTCACAGCAACCTCCAACTCCTAGGCTCAAGCAAGTCTCCCACCTCCACCTCCCAAGTAGCTGGGACCACAGGCGCCCGCCACAATACCTGGCTATTTTTTGGTTGCAGCTGTCATTGTTGTTTGGCGGGTCCAGGCTGGATTCAAACCCACCACCTTAGGTGTATATGGCTGGCACCCTAGCCACTTGAGCCACAGGCACCAGCCAGATTAGGGGGACTTTTAAAGACCCTGTATACTTCCATCTACTACCCTCAGGTCTTCTTCACCCACAAATTTAGAATTTCACATTTATTTCCTTGACTTATGAAGTATTAACTTTATACATATGTATCTACAACTTTTCTACAAAGTTTGACCTTTATGTAAAAAGGCTCATCTTGCATGTATTTTTGTATTTGCTTTTCATTCAGAATGTTTAGGTTATATTTATTGAGGTATAATCTACATAAAATAATATTCGCCTTTTTTATTTTAGTTCAAATGAATTTTGACACACGTACACAGCTGCATAATCCTCCTCACAATCAAGAGGAAGGGCATTTCCAGCAGCTCGCGAAGCTTCCTCCGCCCCCTTGTAGGCAAACGTCAGTCCCTGGCACCCACGGATCTGCGTTCTGTCATGTTATTTATTATTTGCCTTTTCCAGAATGTCACATAATGGAGTCACACAGCATAACGTGTGAAGTTTGGCTTTTTTTGACTTAGCGTAGGGCTTTTGCAAACAGGTCTCTGTGTGGTTTTCTCTTTTCATTTCTACAGGAGTGGATTTTCTGGGTCATGTGCCGGGTGTATGTTTAACTTCACAAGAAATGCCCCAAATGTTTTCTGTGCCACCTGGCATCCCCTTGGTGACACGTGAGATTTATGGTTGTCCCATGTCCTTGCTGGTGGTGGTGACGTCCGTCCTCTAGAGTTCAGCCATTCCGTTGGCTGTGCAGTGTTGTCCCCTTGAAGTGTTAATTTTCGTCCCTTAGCTGACTAGCACCATGGAGCACCTCATCACAGGAAACTTCCATTTATGTTCTTCAGCCAAGACCTTTGTCAAATATGTATTTTATGAATATTTTCACCTCGTCTGTTTGTCTTTTCATTGTATTAAAACTATCTTTCAAAGAGCAGAAGTTTTTAATTTCAGGAAAGTCCAATTTATCTTTTTTTCCCCTTTTATGGTTTATATTTTTTATATTTAAAACGTCTTTGTCTAATTCAAGGTCACAGAGGTTTTCCTTGGTGTTTTAAACATCTCATAATTATTTTATCTTTATCTTTACTTCTATAGTAATATCAAGGAATTTCTTCAATCGATAAAAATTACCTATGAAAACCTACAACTAAAATCACATATTTTTATTTTTTTTGTATGTGTGTGTATGGGTGTGCGACGTGTATGTATGAAAATTTTAGGCTATAAGATACAAACACATTCAATTAATATGAGTCTTATCTGAAACACTGGGGCTCAGATGTGTTTGAGTATTTAAATTTTAGTTTTGATTTTAGAAAGATTATTTGGTGCATATCCATTACATTTTATTTCCGTATCAAGGGTGTGTGAGGCAGTCTGTAATAGGCACACATACACACGTGCACACACGTGTGTGTCTGCCGTGAAATTATGAATAATCATACTAGGCAGGCTAATAACAAATATTCTCGTACAAATTAATAGTTTTTTAAAAAAGAATATTTTCCCCTAAGATCAGGAACAATTTAAGAATGTCCACTTTCATTTGGTGAGGAGTAACGGCAGAGGGTCCATGGCACGTGTCTTTGCGTAGAGATGTCCAGTTGTTCTGGAACCCTGATCAATTGATCATATGCACTATATGTGGCTTTATTTTGGAATCACAATTTGGTTACATTGATCTCTCTATATAAATACCACACTATTTTGTAAATACTTTTAGAACAAGTTAAATAACATAAGTTTTCTTTCTCTTTTTAAAATTTTTTTGCCATTCTAGGTCCCTTGCCTTTACAGTAAATTACAGAATCAGCTGAGTGATATATATAAGTGGCCTGCTGAGATTTTGATTGAGTTTGGATTAAATCTACAGATCAACTGGAGAAAATTGATATCCTCATATTGAGTATTCCAATCTATGAGCATGACATCTTTCTCCATTAATAACCTTCTCTCAGCAATAAGTTGTATTTTCTGATGTACAGATTTTACATACATTTTGTTAAATACATCCTTGAAAATTTCATGTTTTGATGCTGTTGTAAATGGCCTTTAAAAAAATTTCCATTTCCAGTTATTCACTGCAGGTACGTAGAACGTGACTGATTACATGTGCTGACCTTTCGTCCTGTGGCTTTGCTGGACTAACGTTTCAGTTCTGGCAGAGTTTGTAATTCCTTTGTATATTTTACATGGATGATCATGCCACTGAAAATAAAGATGATTTTATCTTGTTCTTCTCAGATTGTATTGCTTTATTTTTTTTTCTTGCATTTTTGTACTGGCTGTGATCTCTAATGGTACGATTAACAAAAATGGTGAGAATGGACATTCTTAAATTGTTCCTGATCTTCTGGGAAAACATTGTTTTAAAAAAAAACTATTAAATATTATTTTAGTTGTAGAATTTCATAGGTAACTTTTATCAATTGAGAATATTTCTTCATATTACTACTTTGTTAAGGATTTTTTCTTTATCATCAGGGGATATTAAATTTTATCATGTATCTAATAAGATGGTCATATAAACTTTCTTCTTTGGTTTGTTGATGTGGCTAAATCCTTTAAAAAATTTTTAAAAAATTTTTGATTGTTGAATCAACCTTGCTGCTCTGTGATAAAACTCATTGGTTCATGATTTATTATCTTTTTATGTAATAAGAAATTTTGTATCTCTATTCCTGAGTTATGCTGGTTTGGAGTTTTCTTTCTTTCTTTCTTTCTTTTTTTTGAGACAGAGTTTCATTATGTCACCCTGGGTAGAGTGCTGTGGCGTCACGGCAACCTCAAACTCTTGGGCTTAAGCAAATCTCTTGCCTCAGTCTCCCAAGTAGCTGGGAGTACAGGCCCTGCCACAATGCCCAGCTATTTTTTTGTTGCTGTTGTCATTGTTGTTTAGCTGGCCCGGTTGGTCTGAACCAGCCAGCCCCAGGGGTATGTGGCCCGTGCCCTACCCACTGAGCTACAGGAGCCACCTGGTTTGGAGTTTTCTTGAAATATCCTTGAGTGGTTTTGATATTAGTACTACACATAATTCTGGCTTAAAATGGCGTGAAAAGTATTTCCTCCCTGGTACATTCCAGAAGAGTTTGTGTAATATTACTAATTCTTTAATCAGTGTTTGGTAGAATTTATCAGTGAAGCCATCTGGCCTATAGTTGTTTTTTTTTTTTTTTTTTTTGTGGGAAGGTTTTTAATTACAGATTCATTTAATTTAATGAAGAGTTATTTGGGTTATCTATTTCTTCTTGACTGAGCTTTATAGTTTGTATCTTCTATGAAATTTCTTTTTTTTTTTTTTTTTGTCGAGACAGAGTCCCACCCTGTGCCCCTGAGCAGAGTGCAGCATCTTGGTAGTTCACTGCAACCTCGACTCCTGGCTTGTGGGCATCCCGCTGCCTCAGCCTCCGGAAGCCGCTGGGATTACAGGCGCTCGCCGCGGTGCCCGGCTGGGTTTTTCCATTTTCTTCATGAGTCGGGGTCTCACTTTCCCTCAGGTGAGTTTCGAACTCCTGAGCTCAAGCGATTCTCCCTCCTCAGCCTCCCACAGTGCTGGGATTACAGGCATGAGCCACCCTGCCTGGTGAAATTTCTTGATTTTATGGCAAACTTATTGGCATAAATTTTAAATTTACAATGTCTCCTCGTCTCCTGGGTGAAGAATTCAACTACAACCTAGACTTTACCTGACAAATGTGAACAGTGCACCCTCATATTAATCCACCCCCCCCCCAAATAGACAAATTAGGAGGTTAGTAACAGTAAGGTGTGGCCTACAACGAGTCCAGGCAGCATCGGGGACCAACAAGTAGCCACACAGATGAGGTGAGTCACATTTTAAAGGAGAGATTCAACTTTGTTTGAAATGCTGTTCTGTGATATGTTAACAAAATATAGTTTTTACAGAAACAATATATAAAAATGCTTTATAAAATACAAATAGCATTTCCTCATTTTTCTTCTAATGTGTACAGGGTCAGAGGGGCTGTTCTGTTTCCTTCCTGACACTGGCAACGTTTTTCTTCTTTGCCTTTTTTCCTTGATCAAGGAGAAAGGAAGAATGGGAGGGGCCATGAAGTGCGGAAGGAGCGATGATGTGTAAATCTGAGTAAGAGTCACCCGAGAGAGAGAATGGATGTGGTTTGATACAGTAAGAAATGTAGGGTTATCCTGGCTGGGCAGGCAGCCCTCCCTCCCCTTCCTGGGCTGAGATGGAAAGTAACACAGCAGGCCAGAGGTTCTACCTCCAACTGGTATCCCAGGGGGATGACGAGGGGTGCAGTCCTGGGGAGAAGGAAGCCTGGTTCCTGGGCTTGGGGCCAGCTGAGATGGGGTCTTCCCTACCATTAAGTCTGTGAGTGAGAAATCCCACCCCCCGACTCACTCCCTTCCTAAGGTGCACATATCCTGAGTGCTCCTTGGGGTCCCACTGTGCTACATTCCTGTGCCACAGTCATTACTGGGCATTTGGCAGGAGCCAAGCCAAGTGGCAAGCGGAGGGAAGGTCTATTGGGGCTGCTTGGAAAAGGGAGCTTGGGATGAAAACCCAGCAGGCTGACCCTAGTTACTGGCTGATCTGGGCCTATAAGGACACATTTGGTTGGGGTTGTTGGGATGTTCTTGCTTCTGTTATTTTGCAGGAGAGGGAAAAAAGGAAAGGCCTGCTGAGCAGGGACCAAGCTGCAGCCCAGGGGAGAGCTGGGGAGGGAGGCCAGAAGCAGGTCGAAGGCCGTCCACACCTTGGCTCCCTGTGACATCTGTTTTTCTATTAATTCTTGGCATTTATATTGCTGAGAGGAATCAATCCCCCCTCCCCACAATGTCTACTCCATTGACCCGATCATTTGAGTATCCTGTGGTTTCACCAGAGGGAGGCTGCAAAGGAAACATTTATAATCTTGAATTACTGAAGTCCAGAGCTGGGGGACATGAAAGGCTTGGTTTGGACAATCCACAGCACATTAGATGGTGAAACCTCCTTTTTCCCATCGTGAACTTTGACAGTCACATTGTAATAAGCACCCAGCATGGTGCTGGTGTTCAGGGGGTGACAAAACCACCCCAAGAAAGCTTAGGGGAGAACAAATCTCAAAGCTGTGAGGGGTCTTAGAGGTCGCTGCATCAGTTCATTAGAAATAACCATGGGTGACTTGGATGAGAGGGGTTTAGCCAGAAGGCTGTGAGGGTGGCTGGAGAATGAGGCCAGGGAGGCAGAATTACAGGAGCACTCGCCTAGGAGGACGGACTCTGCTCTGACCATGCTCAGGAGCTGTTCCTTCTGTCCTTTAAGACTCAGTCCTGGGAGAAAGGATCCATTTCGGTGAATAAGGATATGGATCCTTTGGCTGCTGTCAGTGTGATAATGGGAGGTGGGCACTTGGAGTGCCTTTCCATCAAGGCCACACCAAATGCTTAAGAGGAAATCCTCTTGGAGAAAGGATGCTTTTGGGAAGGGGGAGTAGGTGATGGGAAGCCATACTGCCCCCCTCCAAAAGAGAAAACACAGGAAAAAAATATTACTAGTTCAACCCCATTTTATAAGTGAGAAAATTGTGACTTGATAGTGATGAGGCTTGTTCAAGTTCAAAACTAGTGAGAGTCTGTAGAGGCCGCTGAGAGCCAGACGGCCTCTGAGCAAGATGACTTGCAGTTTGGGGGCGGACCCTTCGCAGCTCCTCCGCAGGTGTTAGTTCCAAAGAGAGCCCGAGCCTGTGGCAATGTCTAAGCACGCAGTCATTATCCAATACTCCCCTCACCGGTCTGTTACAGTCAAAATAAATAGCTACTGCGGAGGTTGCTTGGGGCAACCCTGCACTTATGGTTAGCCTGCCTCTTGCAAGCTTGTACTTCTATTCGTGTCATCCTGTTTCCTTTGTGTGGTGACAGGGACAGGGTATTAGGGGCTCCACAAGAGTCCAAACCAGGGCTGAGAACCTGAGTTTCCTAGCGCCCAGCTTGGTGCTGGTTTCAACACCAAATGCCTTTGGAAGCCATGGCCCTAAGCCAGGGAATAGGGGTGTAGGCCAGGTGTTAGCTTGGGGAGTTTGAAAAAGCACTCTATTTGCATCCCATTTTTAATCGAGGGATAACCATTAATTCTTTTAATAGAAACCAGCTCTTACATCTATTTTTTTTTGGCCAGGGCTGGGTTTGAATCCACCACCTCCGGTATATGGGGCTGGCGCCCTACTCCTTTGAGCCACAGGTGCTGCCCACATCTATGTTTTTTGCAAGCAACATCGTGGCCATCTGCCTGGATAAATCAACTCCTAGACGGGATGTCAATGAGGTGCAGGATGTTAAGTAGCAGAACTCAGAGGGAACTTCAGGGATGGATCCATTCATCTCAAGGAAGGGGATTTCAGCCAGCCAGCCACCCTTCCTCAGAGATGGGTGCCCTGGTCCTGATTAACTGAAGTTGGTAAAAGCACAGGTTGTCCAGGGCGCAGTGCCGGAGCCAAAGCTGCCGCAGAAGAAGGCGCAGCTCCAGGCAGACAACATGCGCTGGGGAGAGGGGACTCACTGGGGCCCAGAGGCACACAGCTCCGCTCACGGTGCCTCAGAAGCAGGAAGGTCAGGGAGCGTGGTGTGGATTCATTTTGTCTGTCCTAAGAAGGTATGGCCACCCCCCAATCAATGCTTGTGCTGTTGACTCTACTAATTCAAGATCAGGGATAAAAACAGGTTTAATGCAGGTCCAGCACATGCCCCTCCCCCTGCCCCACATACACAGAGCGGTGTACACAGCAGCAGGCACTTTTAGGAGGGTTATTGATCTGCTCCCTGAAGGGAACCTGAGGTCCAGTGTCCTGGCTCAGCCCAGGACAAGTGACAGCTCAGTGCCCTGTGACAAGGAGGACACAGACCTACCCTGCCTTAGAGATGCAGGCTGGAGCTTCTGTCAGCATCTTGCGCCCCTAAATCTTTGTGTTATGACTAAATGAATCCTGTTATGTAAAATAAAACAACCCCCCCCCCCCAAACCAAAACATAAAAACTCTGGCAAACAGCCAACCCACACTGAGAACTGGGACTTGAACTCCGTTTCAGTTTTGATTTCTTAACAGAGGAAGCAGTGATTGGGTGTAAGCAACACACACCCATTATCATCAGACCTCATAAGCTTAATTACAGGGAAACTGAAAGCTAATAATTTTTATGCGCTGTTACCGCCCTAGGAGGCCGGTTACCATGGAAATCTCGCCTTCCTTTCCTTCCAGTCAGAGCATATTTATACGGGAAAGGAAGAGAAATATAAACACGATGAAAAGATTAAACAAGACAAGACACAGTTTGCTACAAATATTTTACATTTATTATAAGAATACAGTACAAAGTAGTTCTGCAGACCCAGGAGTGGTGATTGGTCTATTGAAAAGGAAAGGGAGGCTATTTAAAAATAATCTAAGTTTACAAAAATGATGAAATAATTATTTTAAAATGTAGAAAACAATTAAAAAATGCCCTATAATGTTAGCCGAAGTTCAAAGTGTATTTCTTCTGAATGCAAAAACTAAATAATAAATAAGTGTTAAATACAGATCTGAGTTAAAAATGATAAAAGATAGACAACTAACTGCTTTATATATTTAGCTCTTATTTTTAGGCTTGTTTACAAAGCCAGATAAACCCACCAAAGCCTTGTTTGAAAGTTTTACACTCGAACTTTCCAGAAGAAGCACCCTATTTCCAGTGTTTCTTTTTATCTACGTCACAAATATATTATTTTAAAATAACAACAAAGATTCAAGGTGCTTTAATCTAAATGGGCCATCCATGGGCACTAAAAGAAAACTGTGAACCACAGGAGTGCTTTGCTCAAAATGGTGCTTGCAGGGGACCATCTCCATCCCAGTTGGTGGCTGAAGGCCCCACTCCCACACCACCATCCCAAACTCAATTGCTATCAGAAGGAAAAGGAAGTAACGCTTAAAGATCACATTTCCGCAACCAGTCACTGTGGCTGTGTGCCAGGAACATGGCAGGGCCTCAGCTGGTGGCCCATAGACAAGTGGCACGGGCACCACGCACATTTGGCCTTTGCTTTTTATCTGTTGGGTCCCGAAGAAGGGCTGTCCTTGTTCTTTGACAACTTATTATTCCCCTGTATTTATCTGGCCTTTCCCTACGTGGCTGTATGACTGTGGAGGTGGAGCATTGCAGTCTCTGAGGGACCAGAAGCAGCCAGACGAAACCAAGACACACACGACGGAACCTGGATGTCACCTGAGCAGCCTTCACACCCCCACCGACCCCCACCAGGTTCAGTTGGTCAATTAGCCCGTCTAATTTAATAGATTTAAGCAATAATTAATCATAAAATCTATAGACGTGTAAGGGAGCTGTTTCGGTGAGAAATCTCAGTGCTCTATAAAGGAGAATGATGGAAAAAGGGCCCATTAAAGTATGCTCCTGGCCGTTGGTCCCTGCCCCTGTCGAGTCTGGTTATGCTGCAGGATGGAACCAGGCAGCTCACACTTTGTACGGTGATATGGAACACAGCAGTTGAAAGAAGTTTCCTGTCTTTGTCACTTTTGTCATGAACTGACCCCCCTCTTTGCTAGTTCCCCTTTATCTTTTGATTGCGATTTGGTGTCACGCTTTGAAACCATGTCTGGGATTGAATTTACAATCACAGAATTGTAAAATATACTTTTATGGGGAAACAAGTGAACCCTGTGGAGCCAATCTCTTTGACACTGAAGCCCCGACAGTGAATTCCATGAGAACATGTGTATATCTGTACATGGCAGGAATACGAGGCCTAGAATCTAAGATGGAATTAGGACAACTAAGTTCATTCTGTCAGAAGGGGTCTTCTGATTGCAGCTGAAGCAAAGCAATTCGAATAGGCAGGCAAGGGGCCTCTGAAGCATCTCACAGCCTAAACACAAGAACTGCTATCTGTGGGGTTTGGAAAGAACATTCCAAGTCGTACCAAGCGTGGCTCCGGGCGCTTGCCCTCCACGTTTGCTCGCAACAGTCTGGCATTTCTTAAAAGAAGGCAGGTAAATTTACTTATTCCAAGTTAAATTATTTATAAAAAAGGAAAAAAGAAAAACTTTGTGCATAAGAGTGTTTTGCTTATTTTCTTCCGGGTTAAAAAAGAAAAGTGTAGCCTGGTGAACAGGCAGACTGACAGGATGGCGCTCTAACCTAGGATCTCAGGAAGGGCGGATTCCAGAGTTCCTCTCAGCCCCTAAGGTTTTAATCAAGGCTGTTAGAGGTCTGAGTCCCTTCTGAGGGGAATGTAGTTTTTTGCTTTACAAAGATTGTTCAAGTAACTCAAAAGAAAAAAAGGTTGTACTGTTTGACAAAAGCTACATGAAGAACATGAAGGACATACTAAAAATGAGAGTCTGGACTTGCACACAGGTTCTTTTTTTTCATACTCAGATTTTTGGTTTTCCAGGGTATGAACTGGGGTTTCTTAGGTTTATCTTTGTTGTTTAGAACATTGACATTTCCCACTGATATCTGTTCTATGTTTTCCAAATAAGGCCGGGTCCCCCGTGATAAGATGAACTGAGTCAGTGGTGATAGTTTTGGCAAGGGTGTAACTAACCTGAAGTGGGTTTCTACCGTCTGCTTTGCTTACACGTCACAGTCTGGCTTCTGACATGTCATCTGATACGATCTACTTTGGACAACATTTAGAATGTGCTTATTCTGATACTGTACTTAGCAAATAAGGAAAAGGTGTGATGTTTGGCTTTTTAGTAATGGTACAGCTTTGGGAAACTGTAGAGCTGATGTTTGGATACGATGGTCTGGTCTGTAAATCTAGGTGGACTGGCTTGTTTTGAACTTAAGGCTTCATATTTGCCACCCTCTTTTCTGAAGCTATAAAAGAAACCCTTTAACAGGACACAAGTGAAATACTTCTAGAGATCTGCTACTAGGAAGAATGTGAAGAACTATGGTATAGAACAGTGGGATGGAAGGAGTGACCCTGTTTAGAGGGTTAAGGCAAAACCATTATTGTTAGTATTTAAGACTTGATGGGGTGTGGGAGGGGAAGATCCACAGCCTAGTCACAGAATTACTCATCCCGCACGCCTGACACCTGACCGTCCTGTCTCCACGTCAAGGACCACAGCCAGGTCTTCCCTGGCTGTCTTCTCAGTTGGGTCCCCCGTGGGGCTTCTCACGCACTGAGTGTAGCCAGCCGTGGTAAGCGGGTGCCTGGGAGTTCCTGTAAGTTGGGCCCCTCGGCACCTGGGGAGAAACTCTCTGGTTGAGCCAATCTCAAGAGTTTTCACTAGGAGCTGATGACAAAGGCTTTTCTGTTTTGGTAAAACAAAACACCTAGAAGCTGATGCTGAGAAAAGGCAAGAGTAACAAGAAGTCAAAACAAACACTGGGAAAATGGATGCCCAGCAGCCTCCTGAAGGAGTAAAGCTGAGGAAATGGAAACCCACTCCAGGGCCATTACCAGCGCGTGGGAAGGCTCGCACCTTGCAGGCCTCAATGATAATGTTGGGGAACAAGCTTGCTGAAAGGAGGGAAGCTAAATCTGTCCCTTCACCACAAATCTGCAAGATAATTTTTCTTTAATAAGATGAAAAAAACAGGTGCATTCACAGCAGATTTCCTCCAGTGCGGGTGGCCCTAGACTCATGTGTGTCATAACTCAGCTTCCCACTGCTTAGGGAGGGGGCTGAACTACCATTGTGCCTGCAGCCATACAGAAAATCAGAGCAAGGATAATTCTGATTTGACGGTGGCCCCTCCTGAGCTTATAAGGAGCAAAAAGAAAATCCACCCAATATTTAATTCAGTGCCCTTGAAGAGAATGCTGTAGACTGGAGAGGCCCGCAGGCAGCTTCTAACAGCAGGGAGCAGGAAGCCCTTGGCCCCGCTGCTGCTTAGTCTCTCTTGCTGCTTTATTCCTGGGAAGTTGGCCTTGGGAGTCCTTTTACATGGGTGCTCTGCCTTCTGTCTATCTCCTTCTCTGCCTTTCTGTGTCTGACCTGAGCCCTGCCACACTCTGCAAGAGCTCAAGGATATTTCTAAGATTCCTTTCCCTCAAATGTCACTGGTTTAAAGACAAGGAATGTTGCCATGTAACTGGTTATTTTCCTACTTCCCTGATGGATTCTCCATTTCTGTGGAGTAAAGACCATCATAGTGAGGCCCTCTGTGGGACTCTTGGAGCCAGAGTTGATAGTAGTCACAGAGCTAACAGGGCTGATCTAAGTGTGCTCCATGTAGGAGACCTGAGCCCAGGTTAAGCCCCACTGCAACCAAAGATTTCTCATAAAGTCTGAAAAAAATCAGGGCTATTAATTTAAGAATTAAATGTAACCACTGCAAACTGAAAGTGCCTTTGGCTGGTCTTTCTGACAAACTTGCACATACCCAGCCGAATCTGTCAGCGGGGAGGGCCGTGAGTGCAGCCTGGACTCTGGGCGGTGGGTCTAAGTGCGGGTCTGACACTGTGGTCTCTGAGCTGCGGGTCTGACACTGCTCTCAACACAAGGGACAGGGCATTCTGGCAGGCGACCACTTGTGCTTTTCTTAGTTCTGATGATCTTTTTTATTTTCTAGGGGAAAGGATCTGGCCTCGTGGCACTGTCCTCCTCAGGCTTTCTAATGACATTGCCCCGTCTTGTTCCACTGGAGTTCTGTCACACTCTGTAGGTGGCATGGCCCTGCCCTGGACAGCTGCGCCCTCCTCTTTGCCTCAGGGGTGCCTCTTCAGCACCCTCAGCGGAGATGCTGGGGCTGCTGCACGTCACTCCTATACTATTTAAAGTGACGAATTTAGCAGCGCAGGATTTTTTTATTACCCCCAAATCTCAGTCCTTATTAGGCAGCTAAGTGAATTCTTAATGCCTATACTTAACAATTCAGAATTTAATCTTTGAATTGGTAGGGGGCAGTAGGATGGTTTTCAAGGGTTAGTAAATATTTCCCTTAAGTTGAATTATAGTGATAATGTATAGTTTATACACACTCTCTAATAATTATTTTTTTAAAGGAGAATTTTATGGGACTCTAAAACTGTACCAGTACTTCCTTCAAGTAGGTAATCTTGGTACATGAAATCCTGACTTTTAAATCAGAGTATCTTTTGCAGAAAGAATATGTAGTTCTGTATTCTTCCAAATAAATCCAGTATTTGGACTTGCTCTAAGACTAATCAAAACAGAAAAATAAATTAAAATATTTAATAACACAATTCTGATATGTATAAGCAAATCAGAGTTAGTAATAAGAGATCATACTTTAATAGTAAACTTTTATGTTAACTTAATAGTACATGGAAAGATAAACTCACTTTCATGTAAAACCTTTGATCCCATTTAATTACTAATACATAAAGAAAACATTTATTTACTTGCCTCTTTTGCTTTTTTGATTTTGCACTGTTGTTTTGTGTGTGAGGGCTCTGGCCTCCTAAATATAAAAGGCAGTCTTTCCAGGACTCAGAACGTCCACTTATGAACAACCAATTCTGCTGATAAGAACATCTAAAATATCCATGGTCTGATAAAGGGGTTATGTGTAAAAAGAAGGCTGAGGGAAACAAGCGCTTTTCAGAAAATACCAGTCTTAACCTCCAAGGACACACGGCCACAAAATGGTGTGCACAGAGTACACGCAACGTGGTGTTTAGGTATACTCTGAGAACATCCGGGACACCCAAGAATTTATAATAAAGTGGCGTGGCTGGGTGTGGTGGCTCACACGAGGTGGGAGGATCACCTGGGCTCAGGAGATTGAGACCAGTCTGAGCAAGAGAGAGATCCCTCCCCCCTATAAAAACAGAAAACCTACCGGGGTGTTGTGGCAGGTGCCTGTAGTCCCAGCTACTTGGGGGGCTGAAGCAGGAGGATCAATCAAGCCCAAGAGTTTGAGGTTGTTGTGAACTGGGGCACCACGGCACTTGACCCAGGGCACAGATACTGATACGTGACTGAGATAACTCTGAGTAGAAGTGACGTCAGGTCTAGATACTTGTATTAGTGCATTCTGAGTTTTGTTATCCCACTACAAGGTCCTCAATGTGTGGCCTGTATTACAAATAAAACATTTTCTTAACACAACCCAACCCCAGTAGTGTGAAGTTATTTAGTGGCACTAACCAAACTGTATAAAATTATATCATAACATTAAAATCGTATCTTATAGATAGGAAAACAATGTCATGGTTTAAAGGAAATAAAACCTACTTCATTGACAAAACATTTTGTTTTCTTTTCAAAATAATTTAAAAATGAACTACTGGGAAGTGTGTGTTTAACAAAACCTAACACAAGTATCTTCCTTGTCCATGCTGATCTGCTAGTGAGATGTTTCAATGATACTGGTTGAGTTACGGAAGGCGAGTGTTATTGATCATATTAAATTTGGGAGATAAAAGAGAAACAATTATCTGAGACCCTTCCCGGAGGACCTAGTGGCAGGATGCGGTGAAATAAATCTTACTCTCCGAAGTTTTTTTAAAAAAAAAACCTGGTTAATACTTTGTTGTTATTTTCTTGGAAGAGAAAGAATGTTGGCTTTGGGAAGTAACCTTGCATTACATGAAATAAAAAGTGAATTTTAGTTTTCACATGTTGGTAATATTAATTTGACAATGAAAAATGTCTTTCCTTTAAAAGCAATGAACTCTGTAAATATTTCTCACAAAGGCTTCTTGGTGATTCAAGGTAGAAAAATGCAGGTGAGAGACAGCCTGTCCGCATTTAGCTCCCTCCCCTCACATCACAGAGGAATGATGAGAGGAACCACAGAGTGGTGACAGACGGAACGTTTAGATAATCCGTCAGCAATATAGAGCTTTGTGACAGGACTTAATTATATCCAGACCAGTGGAAATTTTGGATATTCCAAATGCATTACAACTGTTTTCTTACTAAACAAGTCAGAGGATTTTGTGTATTTCTGAAGCCTCCTTTCCCTCCATCAACTTGCAAATTCAGAAGAGTATTTATATGTGTGCTTTTTGGATATGGATTAGCCTCCTAAAGTACATAATTCCAATAATTACCAGTGACAGAAGGGATGAATAAATTATACTTCGAGCACAACAAAATTAACAGTGAAAAATGGTTTGCATAAGTTTTTCTTAATGCATGTATCTATATTAAATTTAATATTCTATATAACGGATATGATCCTGAAAGACTCCCAATGAGTTATTAATCTTGAACTATACAACTACCTGTTTTGGGACAAAGAATAAAATAGAGTTTAAATGCTGCAGATGTCATGATGTTTTGAAAAGGTTTTTGCAAATTCTAACAGCCTGGCTGAGTGAAATATCAATGCGGTGTTTATTCTTTATGACAGAGTGCAAGGATTAAGCTTCAGGTCTTGTTCACAATGTTGAAGCCAAAACATCATTCTCTCTCCTTGATGAGAGCTTAGTGTGAGGCCAGCAGTGATGGGAAACTGTTTTATTTAACCAAAGAATATTACAAGCAGAGAGTCACTGGGTAATACCAACAAAAGTGCAGAAATGTCCCATCTTATTCCTACTTATCAAGGCTGGCAAGTGCCTCAAAACTACAGCACTTAACCTCAATTCACGAGTCTGCACTTTGATTTGGCATAGTGTCTGCCATCAAAAGAAAGTTCCAATTATCTATGATATTTGATAAAAGGGAAAACTGTGCTAATTAAAAAGAAGTTGCTTTGTATGTTGCAATATATTTTTGAGGGGAAGTTTTTACATTTTCATTTTAGTCTGAATGTAATAATCATTAAATGTGTATAAACTTTTCAAGGAAATTGAAATGGTAGAAACGAGTCATTTTTCTCTTCAGTATCATCCTCTTACACTCTTTGAAGAACCGGTGGGAACTCTGCCAGTGACCATTGTAGGAAACAAAGACATGAGAGGCAAGAGCGACCGTCTGTCCCTAAGATCCTAGAATGCGTGCAGACCGCAGACTCACACTACAGTGCTGTTATCTGGACACAGGCCTGAGGATTTATAAAAGGCTTCCAGGCCACATTTACCCCTGAGCAGGACCGCCTCTCCCACACGTATTTATCCTGAGGGCAACTATATACAGATCATGGGTCAGTTCCTTGGAATCAGCTCAACAGAACCCTCGTTTTAACTCTGAGCTGTTACCCAGCCGAGGTATCTTTAGCACCGAGCTTGTACACCTGGCAGCTAATGAGAAGCAAGTCCACGGAGGAGGGGAAGTGAAGGTGGACAGTGGAGAGGGCAGTGCTGTCCCTGTCTTCCTCATTAAAGCTCACGTGACTTCATCCACGCCTGCTCTGCACCTTGGTTGTGTGTGTGTGTGTGCACATGTGCCTGTGACGGTGCTGGAGACACAGAACCACAGAACTCTGACAGCTCTGGAAACTGGTGCAGATGCAGGTGATTACACTTCAGGACGCCTCCTCTAAGGGGAAGATACTTAACTACAAGTGGGCTGTTATTTCTGCAGATTTTCTCTAAAAAAAACCCAAAAAACAAAAAAAAAAAACTTTGTTGCCACTATGGGGGCTTTACCTATAAATTCCTGCAATATTCTGAGGGCCCTTTTGCTGAATTCAGACCATAAAATAAAAAGAACATGTGTTTATAAGGCGTAATAACTCCGCCCAGAGGTGGATTTTGTGTTTTCTTTTTCTTTCCTCCTTTGCTCACCATTCTAGCTGGTCTTTCCCCCAGTCCACCCTCTGGTTAAACTTGCTTCTTGCTCGCATACCTCTCCGCAACACCCATTAGAAGAAGCTGCCTCCACTCTACCAGTGTTCTCTCTGAAGACATTTCATGCATTATTTTCTGAAGCCCAAACTAAGGGGGATAAAAACAACAGCCTTACTAATGACACTGTAGTGTGAGGATCTGTGCCCTGCGCTTGGTGGGAAGGAAAGGAAAACCCTAGAAGGACCAAATCATTCCCCTTACAAAATTATGTCTACAAATACCATCTTGCTTTAGCAGAGAGTAGCAAGCCAAGTGGGGTGGAATGAGCCCTGCAAACATGGCCCTGCCAGTGCAGTTTACGGCACCGACCGGGTAGGGACTGAGGCTGGGATGGCAGCCACACCTGGGCCAAAGTAGAAACAGCAAGGGTCAGGGTGCGACGGAGACAGATCTTTGTCCTTCACACACCGAGAGCCTGTGCTGTTCTGTTTCCCACGGCCTAAAGTGGCAGGGTTGCTATGATTAGGTACTACAGCTCTTGGTAGGGCTATTTCTTTAATAAATTTGCCTTTGTTTTTGACATTTTAAAAGTAGAACATATTTTAAAAACCCAGTTAATAAAAAAATAACCTTAGAAGACTGTTGCAGGTAATGTGGCATAAATTCACTGTTACTGAGAATACTCTGCGCCTGCCCAGGGCCGGCGTCCCGGGGGGAAAAGCGCTGGCCGGTCCCTATGTGAGTTTCTTCTTGATGACGGTGAGCTCTTTCTGAAGGTCAGTGAACTTAGGGCGGTTTTCAGGTTTGTAATCCCAGCATTTCATCATAACGTGAAAAATATCCTCTGGACAGTTTTGGGGTGCTGACATCCGGTATCCTGAAGTCCCAAGAGAAGAAGAACAGAAAATTTAAAATGGAGATAAGATTTAAATATTCACACAGTGCAATAGGCAGCTTTTAAATGTTAGTACCTTATGTTACAGGTCAATAGAAATAAAACAGCCACTTCAGGGAACACTGACTGTCCTTCCCTACAGGGGATCCAGGATTCAGTATTTTGGAGCCACAGACTCACCTTCCAGTTTAAAGAGTACCCTTTTTGTTAGTCCCTTGGTCCCAGAGTGTGAAGTGAGATGTGTCACACCTATGCACATTTTAGCTGCTGTCATATTTGCTTTCAGGTTAGATCTGCAAGCAGAGTTTTCAAATATCATCCCTACCGCCTGGTTTTCAAGATGAAGAGAGGATAAGGATTTTATCCACACTAATTTACCAGTGAACTAAAAATGAATATGGTCATGTTCATTTTTCGGTCTGGTGCTGGGCAGTGTCCAGCAGCGTGGCAGGGATGTGTGTGAATGGCAGGAGAAGGTGGGAGGGTGTGGCAGGCATCCTCCCACACGGACTCGCTCACGTCCCTCTCGGGCCGGAGGAGGGCACTGCGTTTAATGCCGAGTGTTCTTCCTGTGGAAACTGCAGACTGTACAGGACAGTACAGATGCATGGTAGAGTGTCACCATTAGCTGGTCATTCCCATCATTGAGAACACCACAGCGTATCTTCAGAAGCACTATAAATCCTCAAAAACTCCTTGGGGGGAGTGAAGATTAACCACATTTCAAGTTACAATATTATGAGAGGGTGTTTTGGGGTAGAGTAAAAGGTAACAGGTTGAGGAATGCCCCCAACCTATTTCCCTTGAAGACAGTAAAGGGCACATCCCTGCAGAGGTCATGCCAGGCAGGGAGGGGGAAGGAAAGCCTGGCGCTCTCTCCCTTTAAAGTGTTGGAGTCCTTTAAAATGTGTGTTTGTTATTTGTTATACAAGACTCTGTGGCATTCAAGAGCAGGTTTATCTAACATCTCTTTTCTCTGCATACACACCCAGATGGTACGTCAACACCCCTCCCCACATGCACAGGCTGGCCATCTGGCCAGTGGCACTGCTGCCCTGGGGGAGCTGCCCCGCCCCTGTCTTTGGCTCACCTCGTTCCACTTGCTCTCTTGCTTGCTGATTGGTCATCCCGGGGTATGGACACACCCCCAGGCTGAAGGTCTCCCAGAGGAGGATGCCGAAGCTCCACACATCACTCTCAGAACTGTATCTCCCTGGAAGGGAACAGCCACCATGAGCAGGTGAGGGCTAAAGGACAGGTCGGTGACCTCTGTGGTTATGTCTCGGCCTGTATCAGTCACATATTAACATACACAGCCATGTGACACATAATAACATTTTGGTCACTGAGGGACCACATATAAGAGTGGTCTCATAAGATTATAATACAGTGGCAACATTCCTATGCCTAGTGACAGCACGGCCATCGGACACCACGGTGCAGGGCTGCACCTTCTCTGTGCACAGACACTCAGATCTGCGAATACCTACCACTGACGTGTTGTACGGGTTTGCAGCATAGGAGGAAACAGGCCGCGTCACCCAGCCTGGGTGTGTAGTGGGAGGCGCCAGCCAGGGGTGTGTGGGCACTCCACCACGGTCATACAACAAGGAAGCTGTCTAATAACACTTTCTCAGAATGCTGTTAAGTGGTGTGTGATTGTATTAAAACTTGCCAAATGAACTCAAGAGCAGTCAGGGGTCCTCAAACTTTTAAACAGGGGGCCAGTTCACTGTCCCTCAGACCATTGGGGGGCCAGACTGCGGGCCCCAGGACGAGTTGGCTTCTAAGCAGGACTGGCAACGGTGGCAAAAACACCTGGCAGGCTGGATAAATGTCCTAGGTGGGCCGCATGTGACCCGCGGGCTATAGTTTGAGGACGCCTGCAATAGCTAGTCTTCCCATTCCCTACTGGTTTTACCTTCCTGGACTAGTAACCTCATCAATTAAGTGAATCAGCTGCAAGCCGCAAGTTTCATCAAACGAGCTTCCAAATCATTCCCAACTCTCCTACACCCAAAAACAAATATTTAGCCAGCATCCAAGCTTACTTTTCCTGCAGTATCCGAGGGAGATGGATGTTATATAAAAATAGATATAAATTCATACACATCAATGCCTAGGAGATTAAGTTGGATTCCTGCAATTCTGTCCTCTGCCTGCATCATGTTCTTTCCTCTAAAATTACAAACAAACTTAAAGCAATAAGGAAAGTTCCTTAACTTCAATTTTTTACTCATCACTGTTTACAGATATTCTCACATGCTCAAAGGTCTCATTTTCTCCACTGATAGTTTTCATTTATGGAAAATATATTTGTCTATGTGTTTTGAATAGAGTGAAAATTAACATGCTGGCTGATAGAAACAACTTCTTTAAATTACATGGTGCCTTGTTTTGTCAAAATATCTTGGTGCACCTGTGAGTGAGCTGGATGAGCTAAGCTCTTAGAGTTTTTCAAGAGAAGCAAAGAGATAAAAACGAATGTAAGATGTCTTCTGGTGACAGATGTAAAATCAAGGAGAGAAAGAGGAAAAATCCCCTCTGATCTCCAGCCTTACGGAGACTAAGAGTTCCTAAGACATTTCTAACACACTGACATTTACTTTTACATATAGGGCATGCTTCATCATAACTAACCCCCATTGGCCGTGGTGCTTAATTTTTAATTCTTTTTCTTTTTTTTTGAGACAGAGTCTCACACAGTTGCCCAGGCTAGAGTGCCATGGCCTCAGCCTAGCTCACGGCAACCTTGAACACCTGGGCTCCTGCCTTAGCCTCTCAAGTAGCTGGGGTGACAGGTGCCTGCCACCAGGCCCAGCTAATTTTTCTACTTTTTGTAGAGGTGGGGCCTGACTCTTGCTCAGGCTGGTGTCAACTGAGCTTAAGTGATCCTCCTGCTTCAGCCTCCCAGAGTGTTAGGATTATAGGTGTGAGTCACCCCCATGTCTGGCTATGGTATTAAAGATTCCTTAAATGATTTCAATTCTCTCCCTATTGTAACTTCCTTCCTTAACTCCAGGATTTATAAATGCCCCTCCTTAAAAATATGAGGCTGCTTTAAAATAGGATGGCGTTTTCTCTTTCTTAAAAAGAGAAAAATAACTCTTCTTTCATAAAATAAAGATGAGTTTTGCCTCCGCTGTGATAATTGCTCTGACGTCAGAATTTGGAGAGCACGTCCTCCAGCTGTGTGAATTAGCTCCCTTCTTAGTTGGCGGTAATTACGGACATTCACTATGCTGTTTGGGAAGGAGATTAACTTTCTTGTCTGGATATCAACTCTCTTCATGTTTGGCATCCAATAATTTAATACTTTTCATGAAAGTCGTTCAATGGCTACAAGTTAAAAGTAATTCTTTAAGAAAGTATAAATTGTATTTTAAGAAAGTGTAAATTGTCAAATGTTTTATCAAGGACATCTGGGAAAAGATCAATAAATAAACCACGATCACAATCCAGAGGTGAAAGTCTATAATCCCAAATTTGAACTTGGTTTTGCTGACCAGTTTTACCTGCCGAGAGTCACAACTGCATAGCAGTTTGCTACTCCTCCAGGTCTCCTCTGCTCCCCACAGTATCTGCAGGGACATGTGCTTCATTCCTGTGTTACAAATTTGGAAAGGTAAGGGCAGCCGGGTGGACGGCTGCCAACGCCACAGTTGGTGGGAAACCTGGTCCCGATGGGCAGTACGTGATTCACTGAAAGTCCTGCCCTTCCCGTTTCAGAGCTTACAGACCCCTCAGCCTTCCCAACAACAGGGTCTGAGAGGAGCTGCCTCAGGGAAGGGGAGTCCCGTGGCTAGAGATTGGGGGGGCTTACATTTCACTGTAGGTCCTTCAGTATTGATTTTTTAGAAAACAAGGATATGTATTATCTTTTCAGAAATTAAATAACAACACTAATGACAAAAATAGTGAAAATAAGCTTAATTCTATGGCCCTAAGCCAAAGTGTCAGAGAGGTTCCTCAGATGGGAGGGCTCTTCCACATGACCCCACATTTCCCAGGAGATGTGAGCAGTGTTGTAGCTGTTTTGAGGCAAGGGTGAAGAAACAAATGAGGGGAAAAGAAAACTTCCTTGGACATGAGGCAAAATCTCACTGCCACTTACACAGTGATATTTAAATAAAACATGAAAGAAGTTTAACCAGAAATAAGGACTTTCATAAGATATTTATATTTTCTCTTATTAAAAAACGCTTGCATTTAAGGCCAATCATCAGTAATTTTAGTCTGTGAGAACTAAAACAACTTCCCAAGGTTGCCAGGAGAAAGACTGTAGATTCTTCTAGAAACTCCCTCTTTGGACTGGATACCAACTTTCCTCTCATTTACTGCTATAATTCCTCCCTCCTCTCGTCTAAAGTGTTCTGTGTTTTATATAATTACTAAAGACTGCTAAAAAATGTCCCTCACTACTAACAAAAATCCTTCAGGTCTGTCTGTTAGCAGGATCCAGAATTAGAACTTTGATTTATAAATACAGTGTTTAAGTCAGTTTGAAATTCAACTAAAATATACTGTGATGAAGAGGCAGAATTTTACTTGGCATACTTGCTTAATAGTGAGGAGATTTTTATTGGCTGTATAATGGAGAGAATCTGGAAAACTGGGTTAAGAATCACTTCCGGAGGGCTGGATTTTACTGCTAAGACTGTAGGGACTTCCAAGTCCAGTTACATTTCCCTTGGCTTAAAAATGTTTTGTTATCTGAAATCTTCAGTGTATATCTAAGAGTTATAATCCTATCTTTGGTCCTATGACTGTTCCCCTTAGTAATATAATCCTACTCTAGAGTAATAACAGTCACCACGCTGAAAAAAAATTATTATGGAGTATGGAAAATCTCTAGATTCTGGGGAATAGTGGAATTGGCTTGCAATCAGAAGAACGCTCACAAAAGCCTCTCTTGCTAGCACGTGGGAAGATAAACTAAGGGTGAGGCTGAGTAGCTGGGGGCATCTGTGCCAGCCCCAACCAACTTCCACACCAATTACGTTCAAAAGCTTTATCTGCAAGACATTTGGTACTTTCTCAAAAGGTTAAACATAAAATTACCATATGACTCCTAATATACAGCCAGAATAACTGAAAACAGGTACTTGAACCCAATGCTAGCACTATCCACCCTAGCTAAAAGAGGCTCCCAGAGGCTGGGGAGGGAAGAATGGGAGGGGAAGGCTGACTGGTTCAGGGTTTACTCTGGACAGATGAAAATGTTTGGAACTAGATGGAGGTACCAGTTGCACCACATTGGGAATTGTACTAACTGCTACTAATTTGTCACTTTAAAGTGATTGATTTCATGGCATGTGAATTTTACCTCAATTAGAAAAAAAGAGTTTTGTTTTTAATTTCGGCATTAAGGCCTTTATAAATACCTAAAATGAAAAAGTTTTCATGAAGTAATTTTTCATTTTAAATCAGAAAATCATTTTATATTTAAAGACCATACCTGTTCACCGATTGATGCTACTACTTCCCTTAAAGAAAATGTAATTTCTAATTTCACTGTAAGCATATTGTCTCCCCACCGCCCACCTAAATTCTCGAGCCGTTATCCACCTTGTTATGGCCTGTTTCATCCCAACCACAGACAGCACAAGCTGCACTTATTTCCAATTACCATGACACATAAAAATTCAAGTAAAAAAATCCCTGCTGTTTTAAATGTTCCCATCTCTTTCTTTCCTTAAGATTTATACCAGTTCCAGGGACTGAGATTTGCAGAAACCTTGTTGATTCCAAAGTAAGAAACTAAAGACTTGACTGACTTCATATTTTAGGAGCCTAACATTAGACGAGGCTATTGAACTAATTGTAAGACATTCAAAAAGAAATGCTCCAGAGATACAGCAACTCTTACTTTGCACATAATGTGACAAGTAAAGTAAAAATAGTATTTTCTCATAAAATGAAGAACTCTCTGATATATAGTCATATTTAAAAGTACATCCACCTTTTATATTTGGCAATCTTACATACACAAATCTGATCAATAACTTCAACGAATTCGCACTGTGCTCCTGTCTCAGGGCGAGATATGAATATTTACTCATCACTGGCATTGATCCTCCCGTTGTTCTGGTTCTGTGCTACCCCTGCAATATGGCTTGTGAAATGTTTGTGCCGATGCAGTTCGTTTTCACAAAACAAAAACAGAGTCTATTCTTACCATAATTAAGAGCTTCTGGGGCTGTCCACTTAATGGGAATCTGCTTTAAGCCCGAAGACGAATATATTCCCCCATCCTCTTGACGAGACATTCCAAAGTCACTGATTTTCAGAGTATTATTTTCACCCACCAGGCAGTTTCTTGCAGCAAGGTCCCTAGGTTACAGGAAGACATAGAAAACACCTATTAAAACAAATTGAAAGCCACTTTCACATTTATAACTTCCACACTTTGCATTTTTACATTTGCAATGTATTTACAATGAGGTTAAGAATGCTTGTGATGTACCCAGCCTTCCGTCATTCCTGTCCTAGGTAGAAATCATCTGTAAGTCATTTGTATATGGAACAGGTCACATGCTAGTTTTCTAGGCACTACATATATTTCCATTTAAATAGAAAAACATTAATTCTAGGGTTAAAAGAGAACATCACAGGAGAGAGGCTGAGCAACCTTGGCATTATTTCTCCTTTGACTGGCTTGCTTACAGCAGCATGTCCAGCAGTACTTTCTGTGACAAAATGTTCTGATTCTGTGCTGCCCAGACACCTGCAAAGTGACTCGTGTCACAAGAAAACGAATTTTCCATTCTATATACTTTTAAAATTTAAAAGTAATTAGATTTAAATAGCTAATTAGTTAATTAAGTAAAAGCAGGTGGTTGGTAGCTCTGAAAGACCATCCCTAGAGTGTCCTAAAGGTTGGAAATGGCTGAGGCGTCAGAGAAGTCGGGACCTCTTACTCGACTGCTACAGGGACAGGTGAATCTGCTGCTGACCTGGTTCGTCCCTGTCTCCAGCTCATCTTGTTCTCCCTCCCATCCTTTATGGTCTCGGGTATACTGGGTTCTCTTTGTCCCCAAGGGCTACACAAGTTCCTAAATGAGGTGAGCGTGTTTCCACACAGAGTTTGCAGCTGCTCCCCTGGCCTGGCGTGTCCTGCACTTTTGTACAACTGGCCCCTCTTCATTCATTCTTATCCTCAGTTCCCTCTCTTCAGGGACGTCTTTTCTGATCACGATTTTCTGTCATGGAAGGCAGCAATGAACAAAAAGAAGCCTGATTCTAGTGGGGTGGACATTCAATGATCAAATTCACACACGCTGTCACTCAGTATATGTGTGAGGTTGGTCCCAGAGCCCCTCAGATACCCAAATCCACAGATGCTTACGACTCTGATATAAAATGGTATGGAATTTGTATATAACCTATATACATCCTTCCGTATACTTTAAATCATCTCTAGGTTGTTTATAAAACCTAATATAATATAAATGATTGCGGTATTGTATTGTTCAGGGAACAGAGACAAAGAAAAAAGTTTGTACAGGTTCTGTACATACAACCAGCATTTTTCTCCATCTTTGTTGGTGGAATCCATGGCTACAGCAGGTTATAAGTAAAAATGATAACAGCTCATGATCAAGTAAAGTTTATTCTAGTAATGCAAGGTTGGTTTAACATTTGAAAAGTAATCAATGTTAGTCACTAGATTAACAGAATGTAGGAAGAAAACAGATGATGATTCCAGTTGATGTTATTATAAAAAGCATTTTCAACACCCATTCATGATGTAACTCTCAGCAAGCTAGAGGTACTAAGGAATTTCTCAATCTTCTGAAGGGCACAGACAAAAAATTCAATCACCAGCATCACACTTAATGGTGAAAGACTAAATCATTTTCCACCAAGATCAAGGTAAGGATGTTTGCTTTCAATACTTCTATTCAAAAACATCTCTGTTCTGGAAGTCCTATACTTGGAAATAAAACATAAAAGAAGAAATACATTTTTACAGATCTGATTTTTTTTATATATAAAATGTAAAAGCTCAGAGGATTTTTATAACTAGAACTACAACAAATAAATGAATTTAGCAAGGTTTTAAGAAAAAATATTAATATACAAGAAAGTATTGTAAGTTAGCAGCAAATAATTAGAAGATAAATTCCATTTACAGTAGCACCAGTGAAACAAATACCTAACAGAAATCTAGCAAAAGACAACTAAGTACTTTATAATTAAAACTATAAAACTTGAAAAATAATCACATACATGTAAATAACTGGAAAGATGTTCCTTATCCATGAAGTAGAAGACTCAATAGCATTAAGATGGCAATTCTTTCCAAAGTAAAGATTATAGATTATAATCTATAGATTTAATGTATTCCCAATCAAAATTCTAGCAGATGTCTTTGTAGAAAAGACAAGCTGATGCTAAAATGGGTGTGTAATTTTAAGAAAGGTGTACTAAGCTGAAGGACTTGCCTAATCTAATCTCAAATCCTACTAGAAAACTAGTTATCAGTGCAGTCTGGTACCTTCCAACCTTAGTCAGGAGGTCAAGCGCCACTGCCCTTGGTCAGAATGTGCTTGTTCGCTGCAGCACCGCAGTCAGTTCTGCGATTTCATTGTTTGCACTTCCCTCATAATAGTCTCTACATCTTACAGCTACATACATTTCTGTTGTCGTGACCATTCTCATTGAGCTGCCAGCTTGGAGATTTGTCCTCTGAAATGAGGACTGCAGTTCTGAGGGGACAATTTAAAAATAATTTAGAGATACCTCCAATTCAGTATAAATAAAATTTCAGTAATATTGACAGAAAATGCTACTTCCCTTGGGCTCTACTAAATTCAAGTGAATAGCAATTGTACCATTTTGAGATAATCTATGAACCAGATAAAACTTCAGGCCTCAGGCCATAAGCACACCCTACATACTCCATGTTTGCCTAATATTTTCGTAAGTATTAAAGGAGAAGGGAAAAAGTGTACGGTCTTGGGGCTGAGAAGCAGGCACACACCTTCCACCCCCTTTCCTCTCCACTCCCTTCCTCACTAAGCCTGCTCTTGCCCGGCTCTGCGTCAGACACTCTGGGAGACACAGCAGCGCTCCCTGCCCCTTCACACCATGGCCTGCTGGAGAACCACCATGAGGCTGTGCGCTACAGACAGCAAACCCCACAGGAGCGCAGAGGTGGGAAACCCCCGACAGGCTGGTGTTGTCACATGGGAGACAGGGCCGTATCTCCCACATGCAGAGGGGTATAACTGCAAAGGCCATTCAGAGCCAGAAGGAGATTCAAAGTCAACTTCTGAGCGTGTACCAGGGTTGATTTACAAGCCAACATAACACGAGACAGGTTAAGTAAGGATCAAATGGAGACAGAGAGCAGTTACAGGAACTCTGGGGCTGCCAACAGGCGGTGGAGATGAATGAATCTTCTTTGCTTTCTGGCAAGGTGTCTGGGCACCTTACTCTGTGGCGATGTTCACTCACTCTCACAGCAAATGCTGCAACACACCAGGAGTGACCACGTCTGAGCCAGTGTTCACCTTTGCAGGGCTGCCTTTTCTTTCTTTTTTTTTTTTTGGAGACAGTGTCTTACTTTGTCACCCTGGGTAGAGTGCCATGGCGTCATCAGAGCTCACAGCAACCTGAAACTCTTGAGCTCAAGAGATCCCCTTGCCTCACCTTCCTGAGTAGCTGGGACTATAGACACTGGCTACAACACCTCTATTTTTAGTAGAGATGGGGTCTTGGTCTTGCTCAGGCTGGTCTCGAACACCTGCGCTCAAGCAATTCACCTGCCTTGGCCTCCCGGAGTGCTGCTTTTACCCCTAGTTGTTTCCTACTTAGGAGCGAAGATTCTATAAAGTCAGGATTTATCCCTCGTTGAAAATTAGTTAGAGAAATATTTACTTTTTATTCACTAGGTCTGGCTAATACGGAGCCACAAACTACTGAACAACTACTATGTAGTGCTTAGGATGAGAAAAGCCCTTTAAGGGCCTGAAGTTTCTTTGTTCTGATGAAAGCCAGCAAAACAGGGAGTAGGAAATGAAGCACACTTTGTTTGCTTTACTATGTTCTGGCAAAAAGAGGAGAGTTGTAAGAGTTTATTACTGCATAAGATATCTAAATTCAGATACTTGCAAGCATATTTGGGGGTATAGATGGTAGTTACAAAGACCAACTTTTAAAAATATAAATTATACCTTCTTTTTAAGGATTTATATAGCATTTATACATAAACACTCTTTAAAAATTTAGACAGCACAAAAGAGTGTGACCAAAAGTAAGTTTCCCAATCTCATTCAAGACCCATGGTTGTAAATGGAGACACACCCTTATCAAATGCACCTGCACCACATGTATGCCTGCACTCACCAACCCGGCTTTAGTGGTAACATTTCTTGTTCTGACATTTACTCAAATATCATTTTATGTCCTTTAGAAGATGTTAATACTTCCAGCCATATAGGCCCACTGTATTGCTTGGCAGATTTATTTACATATACTTACTGAGATCTGTGAGCACATTTTCCATTACTTTTTCCCCTTTTATTCTTAGCTGACACATAAATAATTATACATATTTATGGGACAAAAAGTGATATTTTGATACGTATATACAATGTGTAATGATCAAATCAGGATAACTAGCATACCTATCACTTCAAACATTTGTCATCTGTGTTAAAAACACTGAAATACTCTCTTCTACTTTTCGAAAGTACACGATAAGTTAATCAAATTCACCCCCTAGGGCAGTCGGTCCTCACTCTCCCGACCCAGCTTTTTTATCTATTTCCTCCTCTGCCCTTCCCGGCCTCTCGTACCTACCCTTCCACTCTCTACATCCACCAGCTCAATTTTCTTAGCTCTCACATGTGAGTGAAGGAGTGTACTGTTCATCCTTCTGTGCCTGACTTACTTGACTTCGTGCAAAGTCCTTCATCCATGCTGGATGTAGGAGTAGCAGGATCTCACTCTTTCTTAGGGCTGAGTGGCATTCCCTGTTTGGATGTCTATACCCATGTTGTCTTTATCCACCTGTGGGTGGGCATTTAGGTTGATTCCACACCTTACTGTTGCTAATAATGCTGCAATACGCCTAAGGGTGTACATTGCCCTTTGATATACAGGTAGTCCCTGGGTCACTAAGGAGATAGGTTCTGTAGGTTTGTTCTTTTTTTTTTTTTTTTTTTTAGAGACAGGATCTTACTACGTCACCCATAGTAGAGTGCAGTGGCATCACAGCTCACAGCAACCTCAAACTCTTGCTTGGGCTTAAGAGATTCTCTTGTCTCAGCCTCCCAAGCAGCTGGGACTACAGGCACCAGCCACAAGGCCCGGCTATTTTTTTGTTGCAGTTGTCATTGTTGTTTAGCAGGCTCGGGCCAGGTTCTAACCTGCCAGCCCTAATATATATGGCTGGTGTCCTAACCACTGAGCTACAGGCACCGAGCCATGTAGGTTTGTTCTTAAACTGAATTTGTATATAAGTTGGATCAGGTGAATTTACCTTTTACCTGTAAGAGCCTCCATTTTTAAGTACAAGTTGTATCTATTTGTAACTTGGGCACAGCCTGTACTGATTTCCTTTCCATTGGAAAAACACTCAGTAGTGGGGTTGCTAAGTTCAACTGATACATTTCTCTTTTTCAGTTTTTCAGAAACCTCCACACAGACCCACACTGGCTGGGCTCACTTACATTCCCATCCCCAGCATGGCAGAGTTCCCTTTTCTCTGCATTCTCGTCACCTTTGTTATCTGTCCCTTTTTGATCACGGCCTTTCTAACTGGGGTGAGATAGTATCTCACCGTGGTTTGATTTGCATCCATTTCCCTGATGACTAGTGACATGGAGCAGGTTTTCATATATTTGTTGCTTTAACTTTTAACAAGTACTGTGTATCTGTTCAGATCCCTTGCCCACTTTTTAAATCTGATTTTTTTTTTTCTTTCTTTGCTGTTGAGTACTTTGAGTTCCCTGTATATTCTGGACTTTAGTCCATGCAGATGAATAGTTTGCAAACATCTCCTCCTGTTCTTCAAGTTGTCTTTGCCTCTTCACTCTGTTGATTGTCGTCTTTGCTGTGCAGAAGCCTTTTAGTCTGAAATATAGCCATCGGTCTATTTTTCTTTCTTCTGCCTGTGCTTTTGAAGTCTTAACCATAACATCTGTGCCTCTAGTCTAGTGGTTCTCAACCTTCCTAATGCCGCAACCCTTTAATACGGTTCCTGTGGGTTGGGGAGCCGCTGCTCTAGACCATCCCTGGAAACTGTCCCTTGTTTTCTTCAAGCAATTTTATAGTTTGGGGTCTCATGCTTAAGTCTTTAATCCATTTGGAGTTGATTTTTGTACCTGGTAAAGGCGCCAACTTTTAAGTATTGTATTACTGACTACCTTGTGCACCATTAGAAATTTACTTAGCCTCAGTCTTCTCATTTGTAAAGTGGGCTTAATAATAGTACTTCCCTCAGAAAGTTTTTGTGAAAATTAAATAAAGATGTAAACTGCTTAGCACAATAAAAACACAGTGCTCAATGTTAGCTACACAGAGATATAAAACTGTACATTCACCATAGTAACTTGAATTTAGCCTCAGAAACTATGTGTTGGAGCACCAGTGCCTTTCCCCCTTTCTATTAGAATAAATCATTTGACAATTTTCTCCTCATATGAATATACAAGCCATTCAGTTTAGCTCTACTAGAAACAACTTATGTAATATTTATTATACGTCAGGCACTATTTGAAGCACTTTTCATGTAGTAAGTCACTTAGCAATTACTGTAATTATAATCTCCATTTTAATAGGTGATGAAACTAGGCCCAGAAAGTTAAGTGACTTGACCTGGGTCACACCGCCCCTAAGTGGAGGGAGGCAGGAACTGAGCCCAGCCCCAGAGTTTGTAATTTCTGCCACCTTCCATGGTGCTTCTCAATACGTCTAGTACTAACCATACCTTCATCTGTGGCCAACTGCTGTAACTTTTGAATTTTAAAAAAAAGCAGCCAAAATTGGTTGCCTTTAAGAAGATTCTTCTGCAAGTCAGATGTTGCTTATTTCAGTTTCAGATACCTGCCTCCAAAAAAAGAGGACCCCCCCCCCGAAATAGCTTATATAATAAGCATATGAGCCTGTGTTCTTAAGGAAAAGCCAAATGTCACCAACTGCTTTAAAACGACACGCCCAGGCACTGTGGCTCATGCTTGTAATCCTAGCACTCTGCGAGGTTGAGATGGGGGGACTGAATTCAGGAGTTCAAGACAAGTCTAAGCAAGAGCAAGACTCTGTCTCTAGTAAAAATAGAAAAACTAGCTGGGCATTGTGTGTGTGGGATCTATAGTCCTAGCTACTCAGGAGGCTGAGGCAAGAGGATGGCTTGAGCCCAGGAGTTCGAGGTTGCTGTGAGCTATGATGCTACGGCATTCTAGTCTGGGCAACACGGCGAGATTCTGTCTCAAATACAAAAAAAAAAGAAAAAACCAAAAAACCCCCAACCCCCCCCCCAACAATATACACGTGTTCTGAGGCAGGAGACAGTAAGATAGCCTGTTTCTCGTTGCAGAATTTTGCACACAGTAATAGAAATTGAACCATAAACTGTTAGCACACGTCAGCAAACAGGCTGGGCGAGGAAGGTGGAGTGTCTTTGGCAGCAGCGGTGGTACGTCGGGTTTTTGTACCGGTCAATACCATGGCCACTATTTAACTGAAAGTGATGCGATCAGAGATTGACCAAAAAGGAGACAACCAGCCAGGTTCTTCTGCAAGTCAGATGTGCCTTATTTCCACTTCAGAATCTACCTCATATTTCCTTTGAATAAAAGGCATAAATAATAACATAAATACGGAACTCTCTCCAGATTTTTCACTTTCGGGCACTGCTGGCTTTACTCCCAGTTTCTATTCATCCTGTTGTTACTCATCTCCTCTCTTCCCTTTGTACCCTCCTTTCCCACACTCCAGACCTCTCCCTGGTGGGCCCTGCGCCCATATTAATGGGGCACTTGCGGCTGAAAGAGGCCCCAACGGAAGCCTCAGCTGGCCAACTGTGAATTAGTCCCCTTATTAAAGCATGCCTATTCTCTTTCTTTGAAAAACTGTTCCAGTGCCACAGACTTCTAGGAGGATGAAAGCAGAAGCACTCCCTCTGTGCCTGCAGGTCAGTCAGGTAGGGGACAGGACATTTAAGCTTTTTGCTTGGGGTTGGTCTAATGCCCTGTGGTCTACGCAGTGAGAGCTCAAGACCATCGGGATGCGCAGTGTGCTTGGTACTGGAGTCTCGTCATTACTTAAAGCCACTGCTAAGATGTGTACCTGAGACCTATGGGGAAGAAGGCACCTACTGCCACTTATTCACATTTTTTTCATAAGTTATTTGAACAGATAATTGAAAAGCCATTATACATAGTCTTAAGAGAGTGGGATGACAGGGCAGATATGTCCCGACAGTGGGAGAAAGGGAGAGGGAACACCAAACGGCGAGCGTAGGGAACTGGTGGAGAGGAGCAGGCCTGTGCGAGGCACAAAGAGGGCTCCTGTGGAAAGGCCAACTGGGCACAGGAGAATACTGAAGGTGTGACAGGGCACCGGGCAGGGCAACAATGCGCAAGTAATTTCTAAAATTCTGCGTATGGCTTCTAAACCAGGTCCCCTTCTTAATAGCGGAGGAAGCTTCCAACTGGGGGCTTGGATGCCTCAGCCCGAGTGTGCTGTACTGGAGCACGGCCCCACTGCCCCACATGCTCGGGACAACCAAGTCCTCTCCTGGCACAGCCATTCCAGAAGAAGCTTAGTCGTCTGGCTTGACTTGACGTGGTCATGCTCAGCACACACAGACCTGCTTACTTTCTCGGGCTCTTTCATCTCCTTTCCATAGGTGAGTTCTCTGTAAGAGAATTCTGGTTGGACCAGTGCAAACTCCACATATTCTTTTTTTTTTTTTGTTAACCTTAGAAATCATATTCCTACAGAGTTAAAAGAAAGTGAACTTATACTAAATATGTATACTGGAAAAAAATTCAGAATCAAATACCCAGTAATAATACTTGTCTTAAATTTACCTGGAAAACTGCAGGGTACCTTTGCTTGTGTTTAACCACTGTTATTAATCTGGATGGGTTACAGTATGAAATGAGTACTATACAACATAATCAGATACAAAGCTCCTCCTCTCCATCACCTGAGGGCTACACTGTGAAATGAGATTCCAAATCTCTAGAGACTCTCTCTGGGCACAAATTTTAAATAAATATTGATCTACTGTTAAACCTCATAATAAATAAAGAAGAGTCTAGTCTAGAGGAACCAGGGGGGTGTTGAAAAACATAGATGGAAAGAATGTTTTAATCTCTTTAGTTCACAGAAATACACTAATTCCAGGCGGCAAATCAACAACGCTGAGCTCTGTCCTAAGCACACACATGAGAGGCCGGTAGCTGCAGCTGTGATGAACACCCTGTAACGGCCTGGCCCCCAAGTCAGCCTCAGTACTGACCGCAAGGTCCTCTGCTCCTAAAAGACTTCTGGAAGGAGGTTCAATGTCAACCTACTCTTATTCTGACAGTATAAGAGGTGAAAACCAGAAACCACTTGCCTGAGTGACAAATAATATAACTTGGATGTGATAAATTACTCTGAGCAACAGAGAAAACTGACAAAGCCACTTCTTCCCCACTCAACAGCCATCATCACTGGGCGCTTTATATGTCCCCAGTGTTATGTGGAATGTTCTTCATATAAGCAAGGGTCTGTCAATACTCAATTTCATGCATACTAATTTGTACGTTAAATACATTTTGCAGATTTTTTTTCCAGAAGCAATGATACAAACATCTGCCCGGTTGGGAGTTTTGGACTAGGGACTGGGAGACGGGATTTCTCCTTCAGTGTTTTCCTTAATAAACTGTTGAGTGCATTCATCAGACCTTGCAAATCACAGCACCAGTTCTCGACCTTTCTGGGCATGAGGGGTGCTGTATCATGTCAAACAATTCTATGATTCCTTTGTACCACACATCCACTCTGATTGTTTAATAATGGCTGATAGATAAAATATAACATGATGTAAAGCTACTAAGAATTCAACAGAGTTCTGAATTTAATTTGTGCTCCCTTAACCACAACAGCAAAGTAGTACTGCATTAGATATACGTGAGACATGAGTCCATCCCAGGTGTGGCTGATGTGCACTTGGAACATATGCAACAGTGTGGAGGGGCCAGCCCCAGCCCCCGGGCGGGTGCCCAGCATGCAGACCTTGTGATTGAAGGCTGTGTATATTCTAGGCTAAGGCTTTCTTGTCCTGTAGGTGGCTGGGTGAATCTAGTGGTGGTAGAAGGTCCTGGTGAGGCATTTTCCATGATGCCAGCACAACAGTGAGTGTCAGTAGCTAAGGGTAAGTCATAAGACTGACACTCTGTGGCCAACAGTCCCACTCACCCAGGAGCCAAACTACCATGATGCAGGGTCCTCTCCTGGCCTCTGCTAACTGTGGGTCGCAACCAAGAAACACACTTCCCAGCCCTGAGCACTAGTCCTGACAATCTCTCGGAGGCACAGATCGCTCATCTACAGAGAGGGAACTAGGCGCAGAGAAAAAATAACTTGCTCAAGATCACAGGGCTGGTAAGTGGCTGGCATGAAGTCTGTCTACACCCAGTTTTCTACAGGGCTGGGTGTTTGTTCTTTTGGTTTCTTTGAAATACTATTCATTTTACTTTGATGAAAGTTACGCTCTTTAATCCCTGTGTAGATAGATTTCTGCCATTTTGTTCCTGAGATGTGTCTTCTTCCCCATTTAAGCTGATGAAACAGTGCCCTGGCTTAGTGCGGAGGCTGTGCAGTATAGGACACATTGAGAGAACCAAAATAGGCATTCTTTTTTCTATTCTATCTTCTATTTTGTGTAAAGGCACACAGCGATTTTTCTAAAATCATTCGCTATGGTTTATATGTACTTTCACCAAGTGATAAGCACAGACACAGTAAGGCCCAAATTTAAGGTACACACAGGCACAGAGCAACTGTGTAATCTGTGATGCACAAGGGGCCATAATGAACCTCAGTTAAGGTTTTATAGTCTGAAAAATGTTCAGCTAGTAATGAACAGTCACTCGGATAAGGGTAGAATGTACCTAGATTTAAATCCTGGATGATCTGCACATCATTGTGTTAGGTCTCTGCAGGATTATCTTCTCTATGCAAGGGATGCCAGGGACACCGCACTCTGCTAAGAGGGTGAGCCATGGACTAGCTCCACTCGGGTCTCCCAGCCACACAGAACTACGTGGCCAACTTGTGCTTTGGGGTCTGGATTGATGATGCCCAATCGGCTCCTAGGCTGTATTCCTGGGTGGCAGATGGACTGACAGCTTCATCTGGCACCCTATCACAGAAATATTAGAACAGTTTTGGCCTATGTGCAGGAAACTATCTAATCATCTATACTGTGGCACTAGTATTCTGTTAATGCAGAATACTTTTCAGTATTTATAGGAATTCAAGAGAAGTGACGATTTTCTTTTATATATTTCAACAGTTCTTTCCTTGCCTCCCATTTACATTCATTTAAAATGAAACTTTGATTACCCCCATTTCAATTTCTAATGTTGCTTTCTATGTCTATGGGGTGACAGCCCAGGCGACTTTATAATAAACTTCTCTTCGGTCCTATAATTGTTTGCAGTGTGCAAAACCCACATAGGAGAGTCTAAGTTATGAATATAGGTCTATTTTATAATAATTCACTTTTATCTTGAAACAAAGATCTGAAATTCAATTTCTCTTTTGTGTCTATATATTTTCTTTCCATAGGCAGGAAAGCTTGCTTTATCTCTGTTCCATTTTAATTCTGCATTATGTTTGATAAGACTTTATTTTTTTGTGGTATTAAGACCTGATTTCATATACATAGCTATTTTTCTCTTCTTGTAGTTCTAAGATAAAAGTTTCTAAAAATATTTGTCTAAAATATTCCCCAAATATCCTTCAACGATTATTTGTTAACCACTCTATGATTCTTTGATATAATCTACACAAAACCTGCATTTTGCATTCATGAAGGATGACTTGTCTGAGCAAATATTCACTCTGCATATATAAGTGTCCTTTGGTCTCTTAATGAAATTTGTTTTAGGTACCTATGACCTGCAAGTTAGCAGAAGTGTCTGAAAGACTTTATATAAATGTAAAGCTTATCAAGTCTAAAGGATTTCAAAGAATTTTGGCAAATTTACAGTATGCTCCAAACCACAGAGGAAAAATATGACAGCTGCTTAACAGCCTGCAGCAACGGTGTACAGCAGTGAGGGTGGGTGTCATAGTATCTTGGTGAAATTTCACGTAGAATAATTACCTATGTGAGAACTAGAACACAGAATTTAAAAATTTTATAAAATATCACATCATTTTAGTGCCATAAAAAGATACCAAGTAATCGGTTGGGCTTTTTAGATTATTCAAAATGCGTTCTTTCATGCTTACAGGCTTATTTACAAAAGATATTTTAAAGGAGGCAAACCGGTGCATAGGCCAGGAATGAGGGAGGGGCCGGAGCACCCACACCTTCTCCAGGTGCCCACAGGGTCAGCTATCTGGATGCTCTTGGAACTTGGTCTTTTGGGTTTTTATGGAGGTTTCATTTCATAGGCATGAGAGATTAGACCACTGGCTTTTGATCAATTTAAACTTCAATTCTTACCTCCCCAGAAATTGAGGGGTAGTGCTGAAAGTCCCAACCCTCTAATCCTGCCTTGGTCTTTCTGGTGACCAGCGCCCCTCCTGAACCTACTTAGGGCCTGCCAACCATCCCTCAACTCTTAATATTCAAAAAGGCATCACTTTGGAGATTCAAAGGGTTTTAGTAGTTATATGCCAGGAAATGGGAAAGGCCAAATAAATATTTCACAGTATCACAGTCCACTCCCAATCTCCTAATAGGATCTCGTACATCAAAAGGATACTTGATTCAAAAGGTACAGGCACATTATTAGAATTCCATTCAGTTATTAATACTGTAATTAGTCCAGTCCAACATGTTGTATGTCTCCTGGCCATTCAGGTTTGCAAACTCCCATTTAGTCTTGTCAGGTTCCAAAAGCAGGAGTGGTCATCTCTTGCTCGGAGCCTCTTCTGAGGTGCTAACAAAGTTCTCTCATTATATAACCATGCATTTATTTCTTTACCTTCAGTTACTATTTTTCCTTTTCTGTATTTATATTGCAGTTTCCCATCTCAGGAAGGAACACCAGGGTCAGCTACTGCACTGATCTGGACTGTAGCCAGCAACACAAGTCTAGCAAGGGCCCTCACGCCAGTCCACTCTCATGGGCCAGCTTACACAGGTCCCAACTATCAGGAAACATAGCTGCATTCACTGTGAACCTCAATTTTGTTAGATGAAGTGAAGGCGCAGCCCACCTAGAGGCCTTTAGGAATTCAGACATGAGGTTTAAAAACAGAGTTATAGTTTCAAAGCATTTTTTTTAAGCAAAGTGACAAGGGGCTACATTTGTAAACAGACTTTTCTTATTATAACTTTATTATTTTAGCACAAAGTCATGAATCTGATATCAAATACATGACTTGCCACAAGGCAGAGGTTGTCCAACATGTTTAATGACAATGATGGTGGTGAAGTGATGAAACAATTTCAAGATATTTGATCTGGGAACTTATTAAGGAAAACACTACTTAGGCAGATGAGTTTGTATGTTCTAGAAACACCCCATTCTATGGTTACTGACTGATATACTCAATGTAAACTGAAAATAAAATCCCAAGCTTTCTCCTGACTACATGGACCCCCCTTGGCCAAGGAGATCTCAGAAAACCCTTAAAACTGAGTTCCTAGCCATGAAAAGGGCACCTCCTTATCGCCCTTTCCTTTGGAGTTTAGACACAACAAATGACCAGCATCAACTTTAAAATAAATAGAGACCGTAAGAGTGACAAAACAGACAGTTTGCTGCAGTAAGACAGCAAATCATAAGCAGGACCTAACACCACGCAAGGCCAAGGTTCAGTCACACCTGCAGGCCATCCATCTGCTTAGCAGATCACTGAGTAGGTATACTGTGGCTCGCTGTATGATTAGCAGACTTCCTTATCATAACTTGAAACATTCCTTTCTACTGACTCTAAGCTTTTAGATAAAGCTTTATTCCTTCAACCAATTATAAATTAAACAATCTCTGAATCCACATATAGCCTATAAGCCCCACTCTTCCCCCTTAGCTTTGAAATGTCTTAGCTTTTTGGGCCGAACCAATATATGTCTTCTGTGTACTGATTTATGATGTAACCTGCAATTCCTGCTTCCATAAAAATGTGTAAAACCAAACTATAATCTGACACTTTCTCAGGACTTCTTGAGACTGTATCTCTGGGCCATGGTCACTTATAGTGGCTTGCAATAAACCTTTTAAAATTATTTTAGAGGCATTAAAAATGTCCCCCACAAAACAGCCTGTATGTACATATGAAGTAGGCAGCCCGCCACAGCTCGGCCTGCATGTATGTATGTTAACGTACGAAGCGGGCAGCCGGCCATGGCCCAGCCTGCATGTATGTATGTTAATGTATGAGGCGGGCAGCCCGCCACGGCCCAGCCTGCATGTATGTATGTGTACGTACAAGGCGGGCAGCCCACCACGGCTCAGCCTGCATGTATGTATGTGTACGTACGAGGCGGGCACCCCGCCATGGCCCAGCCTGCATGTATGTGTGTGTACGTATGAAGAGGGCAGCCCGCCATGGCTCAGCCTGCATGTATGTGTGTGTACCTACGAGGTGGGCAGCCCACCATGGCCCAGCCTGCATGTATATGTGTGTATATATGAAGCGGGCAGCCCACCACAGCTCAGCCTGCATGTATGTATGTGTACGTATGAGGTGGACAGCCCACCATGGCTCAGCCTGAATGTATGTATGTGAACATATGAAGCGGGCAGCCTTGCCATGGCTCAGCTTGTATGTATGTATGTGTACATATGAAGCAGGCAGCTGTCTGCAAATAAATGCAGGCCCTGACCAGAGACAGCGTCTGTATAATAGCGGTCAAATGAAGGCATGATGGGGCACAAAAGAGGAAGCAGGTAGACAGCAGAATGATCAGAAATGCCTCCTGCTGGAACAGAGCCTTGCTGAAGGATTATGTTTGCTAGGGCAGTTATCTAGACATGGAAACCACGCCTAGACCTAGGGGAAAAAAATCTCTCAGTCTTTTCCTTACATAAAGGATCAACTAAATCACTTTTCTAATTGTTATTTGTATAGAATTTTATTCTAACATAATCAGTATCATAAAATATTCTGAACTTTTGTATTAAGTTCTACCAAAATTTAAATGTTTGGTTGTTTCATCAGGCCCCTACTCCCAAAATAAATAAATAAAACATCAGGTATTTTTTTAAAGGAGGCATACAAAAGGTCTGCATATGATACCTGAGAAAGTCTTCCTAGAAATGTTACTAAAAAAAGTAAAAGAAAGGGGAAAGCCAGGTAACCAAACTAACATTTCCCAAGTATTTTGACTTCTAAGAAGCAAGGGGATAGGACTGGAACTGAAGTCTCCAGACAAGGCAATAGGAGACAGTCTGTGCAGAAGACAAAGCCTGAAACACAGCAGGTAAGTGAGCAAGAACCAAGTGGTGGAGGAGTCTGATTATGCAGGTCATTGATCCGAGAGCTAAGACTATCATAAAACTGTTAGAAGTTAAAAACACAGGGGAAGATATTTGTGACTGCAGTTACAAAGGAATTCTGAGATATGCCACCGAAAGCATGATTAATAAAATAAAATAATATAGTTTAAAATAATTAGACTTCATCAAAATTAGAGACTTTTCCTCTTAGAACAGCAGTTCTCAACCTGTAGGTCACAACCTGTTTGGGGATTGAACGACCCTTTCACAAGGGTCACCTAAATACATCCTGCATATCAGATATATACATCATGATTCATAACAGTCGCAAAATTGCAGTGATGAAGTAGCAACAAAAATAATTTTATGGTTGGGGGTCACCACAACATGAGGAACTGTATTAAAGGGTCGCGGCATTTGGAAGGTTGAGAACCACTGTCTTAAAAGTTAAGTAAAGGAAGGATAGGCCACAGACTGAGAGAAATATTCGCAAAATATCTGATGAAAGACTTGCATCTAAAAAATATGACAAATGCTTACAACTTAATAAGAAGACAATAGCCTTAAAAATGTGTAAGGCACCTCAAAATTCTTAAATATAGCTCATTGTAAAGTTACTAGTGACATTAAGGGACTTGGGATGGTGTGTTACCATGGGTTTCTTTAATGGGATTACAAAATAATTTAGGGACCACATAATTAAATAATTTATTTTTATGTTAATAAGCTAAGCTAATATATGTATTAAAATACTGCCTCTCTTTAATATATTAAAATGCTTCTCAGGATTAAGTTTTCTGCTTCTGAATAATTATCTTGGTGGGATTTTGTTCAGTCATTTCCACAAGCCCAGCACCCCTTACGGCCAGTATTTGCGAGAGAAGACAGGCTTGGTGAGGAACAGAGGCGCTCATGATGGCCTCTTCTACAGCTCAACAGCTAACGGTCTACATGGCACTCATACTTGCTGTTTTGGTCTGTTTTGTAAAATAATCCATCTACAATTCAATAATGTTTATATTACTTATCTTAAGATATTATAACATGAACAAAATTTTGATGTTTATATTAATATCCAAATAAAATAATGATCTGATTGCCATTTTCTTCCTTTAAGAGATTATTATGAGAAATTCTTACAAAAGAAAAAAAGACCTAGAACTCTCATTACTGAAACAGATTGAGTTATACTATGAAATGTCATGAAATTTATTTATAGATTCCTATTATTTATTTTTAAAGATACTAACAGTACAAAAATGGGTTGAGAGTAAAGTATTCCTAGAAAAGTATATACAGATTTTAGGCCACTATGAATATTTAGTAAATTATTTCGCAATTTCCGTGGCCTCAAAATTAAAAAGAAAAATTAAAAGTATCAATTACAAAAGCATCCCATAGAAACCATTAGAAAAGCACAATTACATAACAAACCCATCATACATAAGGGCGCTGGGAGAGGGACAACGGTCAATGCCACACTCTGCTTTAAACAACTGCTCCCATTGTTCTTATTTTTAATCTTATGAATTCACTTTGCTTTTGATCTTTGCCCTTGGTGTTTATGTATGACAAGTCCCTCAAAACCTTTAGTGCACTATGAAGAGACAGAATTTGAAAAAGGTCGTTACGCTCAGAGTAGCAAATAATAAAATAATACATCAAGGTGTAGTTTTTCTCCCAACTCCCACCTTTAGCAGCCAATCAGTCCTTCAGATTCCCAAGAGAAAGTTCAGGTTATTTTTAGTTTAAATTCAGAATTTAGACAGAAAAATTCTCAGCATGTTTTTATAAGTAACACAATTGGTCTGGTCCCTAAGGATTGTCTCTCCCTTCCTCTGTAAAGCAGAAAGTGGACATTCTGTTACAAAGAGAGGCAGTGAGGTTGGTCAAGGGCTGCCAAATTCTGTCTACTTTGGCATTTTTAAATTAGAAAAAATAAAATTAGAGGCAATAGAATGAAAACCAGAGAGCAAGACATAGAGAAGTAGGTGACCTGGACCAGGATTTGGATTAATTTATTTATTTAGTGAAGAGAACTAAAATTTAATAGTTCCAGGTATAAAAACAAGAAGTAGGAAAGATATTTTACATGACAGGTTAGTGTCTTTCTACAGCAAATTATGACTGGATGCTTCTAGAACAGGAACATTGTCTAAGAGATACGTGTGGGCGTCACTGACAATCTGCTTTGTAGATTACTGCAGCCATGTCTATTCTGCACAGAGCTAGTGGGAGAGGCCTGGGACTATTCACAAACTATAGATCATGACTCTGCAGTCATGATTTTGACCTTCAAATATCACTGAAGTTTTCAGGTAAAAGTGTTTCCTTTTAGCACCTGTGTATCTTAGCTATAATCCCTGAATCTCATTTTGAGAAACAGGAATCTATTGACACTGTTTAAAGAATCCTTTAGCACTGACTGTACTACAAACTCCACATTTAGGTATTTCTTGACAAATATTGTCTTGTCTTATAAATTAGTATCTATTTTCTATTTTTCTTGACAAGTTCTCTTTCTAGTAAGGTTTTATGCTCTTTAAAGAAAAGAACTATCTAATTACAGTTGCCATCAATATTCGTTCATTCATTCAACAAAGTGATTCCTGTTCATAGCACTAATTGGTTACTGGCTACTGCTCATAGCACATAATTAAAATGTAAGTTAGAATGTGACATGATGTTATAAGAAAAACACAAAAGTATCTTGTATGTGATGGTCGCAGAGAGAAGGTAAGGATCATTTCTGACTGGTGAATGGCAGAAGAATCTACGAAGGAAAGAATAAGCTGAGTCCCTTAAAGGAAGACCCGGGTTTTAAAAACTATTTTAAAAGCTGAAAATAACATATTTTTCTTGTTTTCCTACTATAAAAATACCAGATTTACTGTTAAGAAAAAAAATGGAAAATACAGAATCAGCTAAAATGGGGGGAATAACAGCAGCCATCCGTTTACCAAGCAGCCAAAGGAAAGATGACTGATACTGCATTGAACATTCCTTAAGTTGTTTGTTCAGAAGTTCATTTTTTTAAACATTATTTTTTATTGTTGGGGATTAATTGAGGATACATTGAGGATTCAAGAAATCAGGCTACACTGATTGTATTTGTTAGGTATAGTCCCTCTTATAACTGTGTCTTGCCCCCAAAAGGCGTGTCACACACTGAGACCCCACCCCGCTCTCTCCTTCCCTCTAGAAGTTCACTTTTTAAACATGTGATTAAACATAACATATTATATCCTTTTTGTTTTACCTAACAACATATTAACCCATATTTTCATAATTATTCTTCCCACAAAATTATTTATAATGACATAAAATTCTTTTAATGACGTTATAATTATTTTTAATAACTTTCATGCACGGACCCACTAATATTTAAGATATTTTGGCTTTTAAGAACAGGTAGGATTTTAATCAGGAAAGAACTGGCAGAGAGTAGAGGGGGAAAGAAAGGAAGAGTGTTCTCAGCAGAGGGCAAACCTGAGCACAGGAGTGGCGATGGGGGGGTGAGAGTGGACTCAGAAACGGGGAGCACTTGTTTCTGGGGAGGATCTGTGCGCCCTGAGTGCATGACACTCAGCCAGACTCTGCAGTCTGGAGTGCCAGCTATTATCAGAAAGCAACATTGGGCCACTGAAGGTTTCTTGAGAGAGATACGTGAAATGGAGCTGATCTTTAGAAGAGTTTGAAGCACAAGTGGATGGAGGATTGAAACAGAATGGAGGTCATGATTCTCAGAGATTGACGGTCTCAGGTGAAGCATCGCCTTGCTACCATTTTTTCTATTTCATGTCTCACAGACTCCCCAGCTCCTTTATATAAAATACACACTATATTTTTTAAAAAAACATTTTTTTTAACATAGATCTTCCCTCCTTTCTTCACCCAGCTAAATCCTACTCATTTGTCAAAACCTAATTCAAGCATCGTCTTGGAAAGGCACTCCTGAACTCATTGATGGCAGCCACAGATTTACACGTCTGGTTCTGTCTCGAATGTCAGCTTCATGCAGAACCTTTTATGGGAGTTTGGAACCTTAATGCCTGGCTACGTGCCCCACAGTAGTTCTCGATACATGATTGCTGAATAAATGCATGAAAATTCTCACGTCCCTGGTGTTCAAATGCCACTTAAAATCAGGAAACTAAATTTGCACTAGAGAAGTTCTGGGCAGGCAAACGAAAATCCACAATTTTAGAAATAATGAAATTCCATAAAAATGGAAAGTCACCAAGGAAAACAAGTCAATTATTTTTGGAAGCTTCTTTTCACAATAGGAAATCCATCAACATTAACAGCACTAGAGCGCAGAGGCAGACTCATCAGGGAACTGTTTGAAATGCTCAATATCAGAAAAAGAATATCAGAACTCATTGCCAGTGATCAAATAAAACCACTAGCAATGTATACTCTGGCAGAAAATTCCAACAAGAAGATAAATGGTTTACAGAAATTACAGTCCAGGCACGATAGATCAAAGGGAATAAAATTTAGAACAGTGGAAATTTTACAGCCTGCCCCTATTGCTGATCACAGCAGTAAACTGCATTTTAAAGTGTTTTCATAGAAACAGTCCCTAAGAATACCCTGTAACACTGAACTGCCAGCAGAATTTTTTATTTTTATTTTATTTAGTTTTTTAGACAGTGATTGTGCAGCAATGCCAGTAGATTTTAAAACAGAACTGTGTCTCTCAGAAGATAATAAGACCTGAATGAATCTAATTGTGAATCTATTTTTGGTTGAGTTCACAATCTTGACTGGGTTGAGGAGAGAGCAGGGGGCTCCACCAAGCTTCATCACAGTGTGACCAGTATGAAATCTACTTAGCTTAGCAGTTTTCAAAAAACACTATGAGATTTCTGGGTTAAATGGCCTTGGAGAAGTAACTGACTGGTCTCAGTTTAGCATCCATTACTCAGTAAGTGTGTTCCACCTCCTCTCCCCACTGGCTCTTCATTAGCATTTGAATTTGCCCTGAGTCTTTTTTTTTTTGAGACAGAGTCTCAAGCTGTCGCCCTGGGTAGAGTGCTGTGGCAACCTTAAACTCTTGGGCTTAAGTGATTCTCTTGCCTTAGCCTCCTGAGTATCTGGGCCTACAGGTGCCCACCACAACACCCAGCTGTGCCCTTGAGTCTTGTTCAGATATCACCCCATTTCTCTCCTCTCTGTCCTTACTACTTCACCTTTTGTGGTCTACTATAAGATGGCCCTTCTCTGTGGCTTTACTGAAAGGGCCTTGCCTCCTTGTGACCACACAGCCTCACTTCTCCTGACCTCTCAGTAGCACTTGCCATTACTGACCACTGCCTCTTTGAAATCCTTCTTTTAGCCTCTTAGATACCAGACCACCTTTGACGACTGCTTCTTGGTCTCTTCTGTTCATAAATTCCTTAAACACTGATGCTCCCCAGCTATTCTCCCTCTGTAGGTCCAAGCTCTCTCTGGACAATCTGATGCACATCTATGGCTGTTGTCTATATGCTCATGACTCCTAGATCTAGAGCTCTACTATAAATCCCTCCTTTGTTCCACAGCCTACCTAGATGCCTCCAGACAGCTCCAGTTTACTACCCCACAGCTCCTAAAATCTATCATGACCCCAACTTGCTCCTCCTCCTCCTGTGTTTCCCTTATCAGAGCATGGTGCGGCATCCGCTAAGTTGCTCAGCCTGAGGGGTGTGACTGATGCTTTGCTCTATTTCTATCCTTCTATTTCTATCGCTTTACTAATGTAGGGCCTTTGAACCTATGGGTCACTGTCTATTCACACTGCACTTCCCTGAGTCCAGTCTGCCATCCCCTCCTGCTGCCTGGCTCACCTCTGGTATCACCTTCCTTCAACATGTCTTCTACACCACAGAAAAAGTCTATTTCTATAGCACAAATCTCATCATTTAATAACCTTATTTAATGAATCCAGATAATCCTCAAATGTACAAATTCCTTAAAATAGCTTATAAAGATTTTTATCATTGGGCTCTAACTTCATTCTTATGAAATATTTCATTATGTCTTCATTCTTACTTTAAAAAAAATACTTGCTCCCATTCCCTACTCATTAGAAAACCACTGAACTGTTTCACCAATTACAATGTCTTTCTTCAAATAGTCCTCAGAGATACCCTGAGAAACTTTGTGGAATACTTTGGTGAGATCCAGATATAACCATAGTATTCCTCAATCTAATGATATATAGCTGCTCTCAAAAAAAGAGCGGAAAGCCCATTTGATCCTGAAATCCCATTCCTGGGTATCTATCCAGAAGGAAAAAAAAACTTTTATTATAAAGACACTTGTACTAGGCTGTTTATCACAGCCCAATTTACAATCCTTAAAATGTGGAAACAGCCTAAATGTTCAACGCAGGAATGGATTGGTAAGCTGTGGTATATGTATACCATGAAATATTACACAGCCATTACAAAATTAGAGATTTTTGCAGCATTTGTACTAACCTGGATGGAGGTGAAACACATTATTCCTAGTGAAGCATCACAGGAATGGAGAAGTATGAATCCTATGTATTCAACTTTGATATGAAGACAATTAATGACAATTAATGACATGGTGGGGCATGGGGGAAGGGGAGACCAGACAGAGAAGGAAGGAGGGGGTGAGGAAAAGAAAAAGAAGAAAAAAAAAGAAAAGAAAAGAAAATAGTGACTAATTCTCACATAAATTGGATTTAATTTTGACCTAAGTACATTACTTAAACATTAACATTAATTTTAATTCAACCTGGTAATATGTTGTTTAGGATATTGTATCCTCATTTATAAGTGAAATATGTTTGTAATTTTCCCTTTATAAAAATACATTTTCTCCAATTTTAATATCAGGTATATCCAGATTAAGTAGAATGATTTTGAAATATTTCTTCTTTTTCTATTGTCTATAAGATTTGACATGATCTGTTTTTTGAAATTATCTTTTACTTTTATTTATAAATGTCAGTTGTCTAGTTTTTGAGAATTTGGAAAAGAAATAGTAAGAAGTTAACTAATGACTCCATACTGAACCTCAGAGTCAAAGCATTCTATACTAGACATACTCTTACTTGACAATGTGAATGCTACTTTCTTTGCATTATTATTATTATTTTTATTGCTTAATATTTTGATGCAGTAATCATCTGATTTCTTTTCTGAATGTATTTATCTTCATTTGTTCTTTACGAGGTTTTTGTTTCTAGTCTTTATCTTAAACACTGTCATTGTTATTAAATTTCAAACTTTTTTTATTTTGTGAAGGCAAAAAGTGGAAACCTAATAAACACATGTATATGTATAAAAAAAAATGGAAAGAAGTTTCTTGCTGAGTTCACGCTGGCTTCTGTCTACCCATCTAGGGACCCACAGCATAATAACCCACATGTTATTACATTATGTTATTATATAACCCACAGTAATAATAACTGTGTAAGAGAGCATCGTCCAGCTCACTGGCACTACGTTTTCACTTCCATGGAAAATCAAGATGGCGCCTGTGGACCCCCGTGTCTAAGCCCCTCTTCTCCTCTCTGCAGGCCTGCAGCTTGCCTGCAGCAGTTTGGTGACTGCACTAGCAGGGTGTTTTTTACTCTGGGCTACAATTCACCTGAGCCAAGAAACTCATTCCAAGTGTCCCCCACCCTCCTACATAAACCAAAGGACTCTGGGCAGTATGTCCTCTCCTTGCCCTGTTACTTGTTAAAATGACCACGTCTTTTCCGAGTACTGGCTCTATTCTTCCTAGTTTGAACATTCACTTCTAATAATGCTCATTTCTCTTTTTAATTTCACTACTGTCATATTTTTCAATAACCTCAGCTCCTTTTAATTTTAAACCCGTTGATGCCATTCTCACAGAATTTCTCACTAGATGGGGTCCTAGGTGGTAACACGTCAGTTACTCACTAAACACCAGCATCTGACTCTTTCATTCCTGAGCACAGGGAAGACTGTACTTTGTAGCCTCCCTGTAGCGAGGTGGCTGGAGAATGTGAATGTGCAGCTATATCTTAACTTAAATTCCTTCTTCCTTTCTTCTTCATTTCACTATTAATGATTAAGAGATCCTGGGTGACAGTTTCCTCTTCCTGTATTCTTTCTTCAGCCCACTCATTATATTTTCAACTTACAGCCATAGGTTTTGCTTTCCCTTTACTTTCTTCAAGAAGTTCTTTCCTACTAACATTTCTGAATTTTTTATTCTATCTTCTCCAACAAATTGGAACACAGTTTGAAAAGCAATTCATTAAGGCTTTTGCCTTTTACACTGTAAAATCAGCTTACATTTAATATTGCCAGAGGCAGTGATACACTTAAGCAGGGAGATAAACGTGGCGGGATCTCTGAAAGTTTTTCCCCCTGTTCCTTCAGTTTCATACTCTGGTAAAGGTTCATAGATCTTGTAGTTGTCCCTGACACCGCTGAGAACAAGTACAGTGACCAAACATCTGTCACACCTGTTTTCTGGTCTCAACTGGGAGACTGCTCAGGACTAACTCCTACGCTGTTTTTCCAACAGCTTGTGATTTTTGCCCTTCCCCCAAACGTAAGTACTAGTATTAATTGTAGTCTTGCTAGTTCCTACAAACTAGCAAGAGATCTTTAAACAAATATAAGACAATGATTTGAGAAACATTTCCTAAGGGATTTAAGTAAAAAAGAAAAATATCATTTGCTGCTCCCTTGATATTCAATTCTTTCTGGTGCGAACCATCCCTAACACTGTAGAGACAATACCTTTATTTTCAGGATGAGAAAACAGAGGCTCTGATAACTGAAGTGACTGTCTGAACACGGCAGACGATATACTGCTAATGGTGAAAAGCAAGGACTGTGCAGTCTGCTTCTGATGTTCTAACTCAGGCTTTCTTCTTAGTTTTTAGAATGACTTTTTTGGTTTTGTAAAATAAGGCATTTTGAGGGGGAGGTGAAATAAGGAATCAAGCAATACTAGAAAAGTACAAGAAAAACATATCAAATCCTATCACTTGGAATATCTCTATCTCTATATACAATCAGAAAATGTAACTAACTCAATGGGTGTTATTGATCGCATCATAATGCCACTTTGCTGCTTTTTAATGAAAACTCAAATGAATGTCTGAATTGATTTTTTTAATCCTAAAATTCTTTTTTAATAGTTCACTTGAGAAGCTATACTAACACAGTGCAATGAAATTTTCTTTGCTTCATGAGATCATAAAAAGAACTTCTTATTCATCTTCATTTTAATTCTATTGGTTATTTAACAAATTTTTCTAATTCTGAAGAACAAATCCCTTGAGTTTAGCCATAGACCCATACAGTGTACACAGCTATGGTATCTACTAACCTTATTTTAGACTCTTGGTTTCTAACCCACATCCTGTTAAGCTGTTGTTGAGCTGTTTTTAAAAGACAGTACAATGTTCTTAGTGCTCAATATTATAAAATTCTATCTCCAAAACGGCACATTATTCAGAGTTTATTTTATACTGCATTTTTAAAGGTGATAATAAGGCAGATCATGCATAAAGCTCCTATTTCCTTCCTTGACATAGTTCTAAATGTCCACTGAAAGGGCTTCACTTTCTTGAACATAACTAAAAAGAAAATGTAGTCATAAGTAAAACACAGGCATGCATATTTGAATAATTTCACAGTTAAATTATTCTACAAATACTTGAAATTCAATATGTATCTAAATTATTATATTTGCTTTATAGTTTACACACATACATATAAATCTGAGACATATGTGGACCTTGTTTTTCTGACAGCAATCATAATTCAATACTATTCCAGAGGGCTGCATGAGTCCTAACCTGGCATTTATAATTATTAATGATTTATATCCTGACTAATTCTAATGGGTTTATGGTGTTGGCAGTGCCTCTAGCCTTATGTTGTCTTTTTAAAAAAAGTTAAAACTAGTGTCCCCTTTGGACTGGCAAATGGATTGTAGGCTACATTTATTTTCTATGTATCCCTAGTGCAGGGCGCAAACTACATTACTGTAACGACCATTCTGGTAGATTAAAACGAAGACTATAGATTTAAAAATAGATAGACCATCCCAAAACAAAGGAAAAGAAGAAAGAGCTGATGATATAGCAAGTTTATTATATTCAGGGACTGATTTTGATTCTACATTTTGGCAGCTGGGACAGAAAGAGAAGTATGTATGTAGCTTATAGAGTCTTATGCCCTTCAGTTTGCATATGTGCAAAATCATTTCTACATGCATTTTTTTTCCTAGACCTACACGCATATAGAGATATTTACTCCCTGTAATAAAGGATCTTAACAGTCTACAGCTAGGCCTGCCCCAAGTCTCAGAAATGCTATACAACACAACGAGCTGTCACTGGTCCTCCCTCTGAGTGGGAAGCACCTCAGTAAACCAGAATTCCATGAAAGCACATCTTTATGGAGCTGAAAGTAATAGAGTAATTTGCTTTCTGGCGTTGCAAGTTATGAGACAAAACTTGGACAACCTTATTGAATGGCTGTAAACACAGACTGTTTATAAACTGGACGCTTCTGAAACGTCAGAAAGATGAAAAGGGTGTTGAGGGGTGTGGGGCAGCTGTCAGATTATGCTTTGGCCATAGCTCTGTGACTTATTTTCCACATCCCATAGTTGTAACTGTAACAACAATTATCTATCTCTAAACCTTTCTTTGCTGAAACAGTCTGTTCTGGAGTTGAGTTCTCCAGTAATTTCTGCTACACCAAATGTCCCAATTTATCAATGAGGGAAAATACGTCCCATCAGCAAAAGCAAAACACACCACACACTGTGCTCATTCACATTTTCTAACTGTGTATATGTCTGTTGTCTTCTACCTTGGGTAATTTAAATTTAAATATAATTTAAAATTGCACACGAATTTTGGGGCCACCCTGTATAAAGCAGAAAACCTGATTTTTCATTTGAATTTATTAGTCTTGCCAGAAATTCAATTTATCTGAATTTAACTTTATGTGTCTCAAAGTAATATGTGAAAAAATACCACCCACAATACTTGAAAATAGAGAAAACAAGTATGAAGTGATTTTTTAAAAAAATCTGAAACCTACTTCAAAAGTATAGCATAGCAGGAAAGCATCATTCAGAGAATTACAACAATTTTCTATTTAGCAGGGCCATTTTAGACTATTGTTCCACTTTCACAGAGAAAAGGAATTAGTCAAAGACACAAGTTCTTCAAAATACTTGTCTGTAATTCATTACTTCAGAGCCCATTACTTCCAACATAATGCCAATTTTCTAAAATGTCATTTTGATTAAAATTATTTAGTCATATCATAATTAAATTATAACATTTTCTGTTTGAATGACTCAGAGTTATGTACAAGAAATTTGCAATGGGCTGTATGTCAAGGTCAAAGATTTTAACAAGTCACAAATAAGTGACAGATTGTTTTTAGAACAACGTAGCAAAGACACATAAAACTTCATTTCTCATAACAAGTTGTAATATGCAAGGAAAATAATAATGGCAAGGGACAAATAACTGTCATTCTAAAGATATACTGGCTCCTGGATCTGAAAAGAGATAACTTACTGTTCTATTTCCTCTTGTGAGAACTATCCAACAGCTGTCCATGCATTCTATAGATTTGCTGGCTGTTTTTCTACTTTCTACTAACCTATACTTAGGCTAGCATTTTATATTCTAGAGATAAAAGTCTACTGGGGAAACAGGCAACTAAATGAACAGTCATACTTAGTGTGATAGGGTAATAAGCTGTATAACTGACACAAATTTGGTTGGAAATGGGGCTTGCTAAAGAAAATGAGGTCCAAGAGGCACCTGAAGGAAATAGAAAGGCGAGATGGGTAGAACGTTCCTGGGAAGTGAAAATATGTTTAAAGGTGATGGGGCAAGAGAGAAGTACACGGGAGAGGCGGCTCAGAGGAAGGAAGGTCCCTCAGGGACCCTGTGTTCTCAGACACTCGAATGCTTCCTGCAGCGCAATTCACCATTACAAAGATGTGGAGCCGACCCAAGTGCCCGTCCAGTCATGACTGGATTAACAAAACGTGGTACATGTATACTGTGCAGTAGTTCTCAGAGTGAGGAAGAATGAATTCAGGACTTTTGCAACAATCTGTATGGAACTGGAGACCATTATCCAAAGTGAAGTATCTAAACAATAATAAGACAGACACCACACATGCTCGCGATTAAACGGGAACTAACAATGAGCACACAAGTATACCAAGAGAAGCAAAGCTCTGTGGAAATCAGTGGGGGGAGGGAAAGAGGGAACAGTGACACTGTCTGGGGGATGGGCACACTTCTAATCCTGACTCAAGCATAACAAAATTGGTACATTAACAAAAACCACTTGTACCCCCACATTATTTTGAAATTTAAAAAGCTAAGCAAATATGTGATTGTAGAAGGGACAACATGATAAATAATTCATAAATAAACTCATTTGGAGTATAGATGGAGAAATCAATTTTTTTTCTAATTATAAAAGTAGTCTATGGAAAACAAGAAGAAAAATAAAAAATTATTTGGAACTTAAAAGTATTACTCTTAGTGTTTTGGTGTATTTTATTAGTATTTTCTCTACATACATGCTCCCTTTGTATACACACATATGTTTATTATTCACGTTACTACATATACACATATATGTTTATATATTTAAAAGTATATATATACTTTTATATACACTTTTTAAAAAAAGTGGTGGTGCAGATTCTAACATTTGGCCTGCTTTTTTCAGTTAGAAATACGTATCATGTAAACATTTTCTCCAACACATAAATTTCTTACATTACAGTATCTGTAACGGCAGCATCTGTATTCCATTAATTGGTGTACCGTCATTATAGAACTAATACTTGATTATTGGATGTTTCAGTTTATTTTTCAGTGTTTTAATATTTTTTCTTTTTTTAAACTATCACAATTGATGTTTTAACATCTAGTCACACACACACGTGTGTTTTCCCACATCCTCATCCACACTGATTTCTTTTTAATTCTTGCCAAACCACAACACATAAATCTTATTTTTTATTTCTAATTCTTCTATAATTATTAAATTTATATTTTCTAATACATTAACTTTTGTTATCTGAAACGTAGTTTTTTTCAATGTTTTGGGGGGTTTGTGTGATTATTTTTCCGTGAAGGGCCTTTCCGTATCCTTTACCAATGTCTCCACTGGGTTGCTTGTGTTTCCAGTGACCTTTACGAATGAGAGCTGTCATTCATCATTGTATTCTGTATTTGTCCAGCATCTTTTGGTCTCACTTTGGTTAAAAAAATTTTCCTCATTGTTTCTCCACCACATTACTGAATCTTCTGATTATTTTTCTGAGGCTTCTTCATTATTATTTTTTAAAACCTCCTTTGGACTTCCTCCCAGCCCCTGAGCTTGGAGGTAATGACGCATACAGCCCGGCAGAGTGGAGACTGCGATGCCACCCCTGCCATATGGAGCGACACGCTACCGCGGTGGCCCGTTCTGCCAGCACTGCATCTATGGCATGTGGATTTTAAATCACTTAAATCACTGTGTCACTTTGGGAAAGAACTTTGTGTCTTTTGTGAGGCACACATAGTTATATGGGATATGAGATGTCGTACAAGTCACAGGTACTTCATACATGCTGAATGTATAGATAACTGTCACAAAATCATAATTTGGAAATTTGGACGTACAAGGAAATTACTGCATGTAGAAATAAGAGTAAGTCAGATAACAACAATTATAATAATAAAAGAGGAAATGATAATTGTGGCCAAATATGATCATAACCATGTGTTAGATTAGTAGGCAACAAAATTAATTCACTCAGTAACCTTGGAATACAGATAACTGCTTCAATGCCAGCTGGATCAGATGGCAGGGGGTGTCTACTTGTGTTCCTGAGGTCGAGAATGACTAGACTTAGTTCCTTATTTCACTGGTAGAAATTACTTGATAACCACTAGAAAAGTATTAAAAATTAAAGATTATTTTGCTGTATACTTATGTAATTCTGTCAGTCTTCCTCTTTTGTTAAATAATGAAAATAGAAAATTCTATTTTAAAAATTATCTTAATTTTATTGAGAAATATCTGTATTTTATAGTTCTTTACTGGTTGCCTGGTGTGTCAATGATACATACCTTAAAAACTAAATACCAAAATGTAAATGACCTGAGTTTCTCTATTATTCATACAACGTTCTAAGAGATTATTGTGTTTTTTTAAAAAAACATAATAATATGCAGTTTATAAACCGTCAGGTCTATTTCCTAGGCAACCAAATAACTTGCATATTCAGCCCACATACTCAAGGCCTCAAAAAAGCAAGTAGAGACACATTAGCATACATTTCCTGAGAAATGAAACAGCAATGTGACGATAATGGAGTTCCCATTCTGTACGTATACAGCCTCTCCTCCACGAATCTCAACTCTCCTGAATAACCTCAGAAAATATCGTACACTTGGGTAAAGATCGCCTGAAAGTACTTCTTCATTTCTGCAGGTTGGCTGTTGCGAGCCGTCAGGGTGCCTCCCTGTCGGCCTCCATGGAAAGGGACTGGGGGTGCCACCAACGCAGAGCACAGACAGTGATTCAGACAGGAGAGGAAGGCTGGAGAGAAAAGCAAATTCTCTAAACTTAGGCAAGAAAAAATGTGTAATGAAAACTGAAGCACTGAACTATATAATTTGAAGGTAAATTTAATTTCATAAAATGACATGGAAAAGTTTCTTTAATCATTTCATTTCCTTCATGTCATTGTTGTAAAGCTTTGCGAAGGGCATGTTTTTGCTATTTTTAAGCTTGGAGATTTCAAAGAGAGAATTTCCTTTGGGGAAAAAGTCACTTTCGTCTGTTTTGGCTGTGCAAGTCCAGGTGAGGGTCACCTTGTACGGGACGTACTGGGAAGAGATGGAGACTTCACACAAAATGAAGCGTTTAAAAGTTTACAACCGAGGGAGGAAGGACTTTGTTAGGCAAAGCTTCCTGCAGCGGAGTTTGCCACACAATGTTAGTGCAAATTAACCTGAGGAAATGAAAGTTTAATTGTGCTTCACTTAAAAAAAAATCTAAAGAAATAAAATAATCTTGGTCTGGCTGGACACCTGTCACCCAGTGGTTAGAGCGCCAGCTCTGTGCACCGGAGGAGGCAGGTTCCAACTCGCCCCGGGCCTGCTTCACAGCCAAACAATCTTGGTCCGATTTTTCGAGCGTCCTGAACATAGAAAGGAGGCTGGAGGAAGGAAAGCGGCAGCGCTGGCTCTTCCCAGGGGAAGGTCACTCACAGACGGGAGAATTGATGAGAAACTGTAGAAATTAAATACTGTATTTATTCTCAAATAATTTTCTTTATTTGGAATTAGAATCAACATAAAAGACATTCAGATTTTTCTCATATCTGTTACACTTTTTTTCTTGTTCTTTGGATCCAAAAACCTTTTACAAAAAACACTCTGTGTCCTGGATACACCCAAACAACACTGGGTAGCAGTCTCTGGCCCTGAGCTACTCCAAGAATGAAGGGAAACTGCCTAGATCCTTAAAAGGCTCAGCATCAGAGAAGTCAAACCAAACCAAACTCCAAAACAAATTCCACAGGCGAGGAAGGTATTCCCTCTTATGAAGATCTGAATGAGGGTGAGAGAAGGCTGCCTACATTTGGAGGTGATCAGAATTAGCCTGCCTCAGAGCATGCTAACCTCCTCTAACCTCCTCATTTGCTGTGTCTACAGGGAGACTCAGATCTCCCCGGAGGCCAGGACCCCATGCTGGCCAGGGCACCACCATCTAGAATCCATACTTACTTCCACCAGGGACTTGTTAAAGAACTCCCACATAGCCTCTGAGGTACAAGGAACTACTTTGATATTTAATTTATAAAATTATCAATATTTTAATATTTTGTACTTCTATAAAAACAGTTATCAGTAAAACTGGTAAGAGAAAGAATATCAGGAAGAAAAAAGAGAGAGCAGGAAAGGCAGTGTCCAGCACGCAGAGAGCTCTCTATCTTCATCAGGAAAAAGCGCTCCCAAATCATGCTCTGTGGTGGAAATATATTTGACATTTAATTTAAAAAATACTTACTGATATACAGCCATAAAAAAATAAATTCATTTCTTTGTGAAGTTTAAAAATTGGTGGCTGTGAGCCAGGCATGGCCTGTAGTGCTGGCTTCTCAGAAAGCTGAGGTGAGAGGATTGTTTAAGCCCCCAAGTTCAAGGCTGGGCAACACAGCCAAACCCTCATCTCAAAAAAAAAAAACAAACAAACCCAAAACCAAAAAAACAAAAAATGGTGGAGACACAAACAACAAACAAACAAGTAATACAATGTCTGGTAGTTATACATGTTTCTGGAGAAAACAGAGGTGTGGGGATACAGAGTAAAGGAGCTGGGATAAAGACTATTTTATTGGGGTGCACAGATATGGCATCTGAGAAGGTGATGTTTGAGTGAAAGAAACCTCTGAATTCTGAAATGCAGTTGTAATGGCTGGTAGAAAGGTCTGAGATTAAAAACAGGATCAAGTGAAAGAAAAATTTATTCACATGGATCTAGTTAGGGCTCTGTTTTTCCCCCAAATGTTTTTACTCTCCTTTCTTAATTCAATCCTCACAAGGCTGATTAGACAATGCATCTCTTAGGTTGGCAAGAAGAGCACCAGATTTATGTGTCTACAGTCAAGCACTCTTCTGCATACAATGAGCTCTTTTCTTTGTGCCCTGTGAGAGGACTTGGCTGGGACAGGGCTGAATCTCCCTGATATATTTCTTCCTGATGTTCCCAAGATTGCTGCAAATGCTGACTCTGACGGTCCAAGTTACTTAATGGAATGACAGAGCTGCTGGCATTTTTCATTGACCTTGAACTCCTTCTTAATGAAACAGGAACGTATCACTCAGAATAGATGGGTTTTTGCCTAAATTAAAGTGGCCAGAAGAGATGCGAGGTTGCTGCTTTTGTCATAAAGTAATCACATCCCATCTTCAGTGACAGGACAGAAAAAAAAAAAAGAAGATCCATTTGTCACTGACTGTCCATCAATCTCCCTAATATCTAAGAGAAAACATTCTCAGGCTCCCTCAGTATCTGCTTCTAGAATACAATCTACAATTCTAATGCTCTGTATTTCTCACATTTTTATACAAAACACTAACTAGATGTCACAGAAGAGGCCAAGTATGGAACGTAAAGGAGGTCAGAGCTGAAATGTACACTGATCAATCTCTGAGAGGGCTGCTATTCCCCAGCACGTCCTCTTCTGTCAGCCAAATTTGCTTTGATGTCTTTGGCTAAATTTCCCTCCAAATTTTCTCCAAACAAAACCATATGCTGTCTACGCTCTTTCATGCTTCTTTCAAGGGAAGATCAGTTCTCATTCTTCTCTGGATCTCTGGCACCCAGCACACAGTCTGTTACACAGTAGTTGCTTAATAAATGCTCCATGAAGATGATACCATTCTTTTCATTACCCTCAAGCATGGTCTTGTCATTTTAATTTAAAAACTGTTTCATAAGTCCCTAAAATTTGTATCTCCTTTATCAAAACTTTCCCAGTTGGGGCCTTCTTGTTTGTAGAATTCCCATACATCCTCAGCATCTCACCAAACAATATGCCCACTCTCCCGTTCCTAAGAAAAAGAAGAGGAACTAAGCTTTTGAATGCCCCAATATAGACATCTTTCTTATTTTTTAATGTCTTTGTAACCTATGTTAAAAGCAATTCCCAGCAAGTTCCCATTATGTAAATAATAGAACAAAATCAAGTTTTTATAGAAGTCTCTCGTGTCCTCCTTCCCACTTTACCCTCCTAAAAGGACAGATTATACTTTTCTAAGCCCAAAGCTACTCTGGGAAATCCATGAAGGAGATGATAATTTTCATGGAAAAGTCACTGTTGCTTACTAACAAACCAGGACAAAAGGGCCTTGGAATTCACACTCTGGCAGCCATACTGGAAAGAGCAGGCCACGGAGCCCAAGGCCCCTAACACTTTAGGTGCCTGTAGACTTTTGTGCCAGAGGTTTTGAAACCACAATAAACTGAGGAAAGTGTTCTGGAACCTGTAACCTACTTCACTGGCACAACAGACTGAATTGGAAACGTGGTATGTAGGTTAGTGGTCACAGATACAGGGCGTCTATAAAGTTCATGTGCGATCTAAAATAGCCATTGTACATGAACTTTATGGACACCCTGTACATGCCACCTCTCCTTATAGGATTATATATCCCCACCACCAACCGCAACATGGATATGTAACTTGATTTAGTCAGTGAAGTTTGAGAAGTGATGATTGTCACTTCTAGGAAGTAGCTTTAAGAGCCAGCACATGGCGTGGCACAGCTCTCTGTCTCTGTGATTGTGGAAGTGATGGATTCTCCACCATCTGTAACGACTATTGTAAGCAGAGCTCTTTTTCTGGCACACTGCATACTGTAGTGAGAAATAAATTTATCTGTGTTAAGCTCCTAAGAGTCTCCGGCTGTTTACTATTGCATCATAGGCTGTTAACTGATACTGAACTCAAAACTCTTCTTTCTGTGATGGCCAAAGTGTGGCTGACATCTGCAATTAGTCTGCAGAACCACCATTGGCTTTCAGTTTAGTGAACTGGCAATCAAGCCCAATAGAGGGAAAAATAATTTCTGCTTTTATCTTCAAGTACTTTACTATAATGTAAAAGTTTTTGTACATGTTGTCTCATTCCTAACATTTTAGATATTCATGATGAAATAAAATATTATTAACATGACTTACAGAAAGTGGAGAAAGTTGAATTTATATTTTTGTTTTCATTACATTTATTTACTTATGAAAAAGGTCCACTCTAGTGCCGTGTAGAATTCTTCATGTTAGGTATACAAGGTAAGAGGGGTCACTGCTATGCCCTCTAAGGAATGCTGACCTGGTTAGGCCTCCATTAAGTCTTATCACTGAATATTAGCCGCAGAGCTGCTTACATGCAGTTAACTAGATCCTAAAACTTTTCTAAGTCTCTGAAGACAGTATGCTCGAGAGATATGGGAGAAGGGCAGTTATCAAGGAGTAGAGGAGTAGGGTTCCACCTTGGACGACTTCTCAATGGAGGATGGCCCTCTGTAAGTTGGAGGGCAATGGCAAGGCATGAGGACACTGCTCTACTATCAAATTCCCCACTTACATAAGTGATAAAAGGATTTCCATGTCCAGAATGCAACAATCTCTTCCTTTCAAATTCATTAGGATTTAAATACACTTCATCCTATTATCAGATGACTGAGACTATGAAAGGCTTTTTGTGTGTGTGTATTACTAACCCTCCAGTTATAAGACAGGCCTTAAGGTTTTTCTGTCATTAGCAGCATGTTAAAAGAAAAAACACTGGATGTCCAAAACTTTCATAAGGGGCAGCAGAAAACACTGAACTCATTTTATCAGGCTTTAATATTCAGTAATTTTTTTTCTTTCCTGCTCTCTCAAAAAATCAAAATTATCATTTGCAGTGACAATTTATAAAAACAATATTTTCTAGTTGCATTGGTCTTTCATAACTCTTCTATTCTTCAGGGCTCTCAGTAATATCCCACTGAGCTTACCCTTACCTACAAATGACAGCCAAACTCTTGGGGGACATGGGAGGGGACCCAATTAGCTACCACCTATTGAGTACAGTGTAGGAGTGTATGGCAGACATCCTGGGTGAAGGACTCGCCCACAGCTCCACAGACTTTGCCTTACAAATGCAAACATGTAATCTAATCATGTGTACTCCCACAGTGAAAAAGAGAAAATTAAAATAAAACCACTTGCACCTTTGCTTGAATAAAGCTTTAAAGATGGAAACTATAAAAGGAAAAAAAATAGGATATGGATTGGATTGTACTATTTCCTTATTTGTATTTGTGTAATTATTTACTAAAATAGAAGGGGAAATGTGATTTTAGTTTATTATGATTTTACTTTCAGAAGTGAAATTCTGTTCTCCTAGAACCTATTATTTTTTGGAGTATCTAACCTGCAACCCACCAGGTGCTGATTTTGTGAGGACTTTGTGCTTGTATGTGGTGCTGGACATCACAGAAAGTGTACATGGATTTTTAAAAATTTGTTTATGTTAATCAGCTTTCATTAGTGTTTGTTTAACATGTGGCTCAATCTTCTTCCAATACATGGCAAAGAAAAAAAAAAGGGCTGCACACCCTGTTTGAAAGCTTTATTTGAATCTTTAAGAGCCACTATAATAATCTATTGCATTTTCATATAATATGCATATGTTTTTTTTGTGTGCATAGAATAAAAAGGCTTAAATTAAACCCTTTCATTGTTTACTGTAGTATTTCACTTTTTAAAATAAGGTAGCATTGTTTTGCTTACTAAACACTAATGGTATTTGTAATTTGAGTTTAGGGACTCAGAGAATACGTTTTGGCCTTTGTTTCTGATATGATTCAATAACATACTCACCAGTCAGTTAGTAATTGATACCAGTATTCTCTCTGTAATTCAGTTTTTTATTGCAACCCATCTAGCACCATGTAGACTGTGTGAGCTAACTTGCTGCCCATATTCCTAACTGATTCTTACTTTAGCTATTGTAAAATTGAGAAGTTTCAATCAATTCTTATTCTCACATCAATTCATCAAATACTAAACTTCAGAACACGTCAGCAAAATGCATGTTCCCCTATCAACACATCATGTCCAGAAGAAAACTAGGGGTTTGCTTTAATAACAGGGTATATAGTTTCTACAATTTTTATGCTGACTTGCCAGAAAACCTCTAAATCTTAATGGAAAAAAACCAAAATAAAAACCACTTCTGACATCTGAAAATGAAGTGATAGTCAAACTATTATTTCTTAAAAATGCTCCCTTGGTAAATGTTCAATAGAAACAATTTGGTATTTTTTACCAGTGTACCTGAGTTATGTAGAATAGGAAATAGAGGTCGAGGTCCTGTCCTGTAGGGGGCCCTGTTCTTCAGGGAGCCAGGATAGGGGTGGGGATCTTCTGCAGAGATGGCAGCCAGACAGACTCAGGGAACGGAATATGGGAATCAAGGACGGGATTCTGATAGACAATATTAAAGACCTGAGGCTCGTCCATACCGTCCTGCTTCTACCTGGCCCCTTCCTGCTCCTTCTGAGCTCCTTTCACTGGTTCTTCTTCCTCTTTCTTAAATGTTGCTCTAGCCTAGGCCCACTTGTCTTCCTTCTCCTTGGGCAACCCCATTTTCTCCCATGGCTTCAATTTCCACACGAGCATCAGTAGATCCCATTTTTACAACTCCCAGCCCAATATTTCATCTGGACTCTTATAGATGATTTTTTCCTAGATGTCCTTTTCCTAGATCAATCTTGACTCAACAAGTCCAAAAACAAACATCACATCTTTCCTCCTTCCGAAACCTGCTCCCGACCCCGTGTCCTCTCCTGGTTTGTGGATTGTCCTGGCCCCACCATGTTAGACACCCTCAGTGCCTCCCGTCACTCCTCTTCCTCCTTTACTCCTGCTCCATCGATTATAATTACTTATCCCACCTCTGGGAACACTCTTGAATTCAGCCATTCACCCCTCCCTTTGGGCTCACACTGCATCTGACATAGTTTAGTGCCTCACAATGTCTTTCTGGGACAGCTATAATAGAGAAGGTAAGTGACTTCATAGCCCCCAATCTCTGAAACATCACATGGAAATTCAGGGACAGTGATTACTAACAGAGTGGGACGACTGGAAAAATCAAGAATTTCTGAGGCAGCGAAATTGTGTGAAATAAGAAACAGAAATGGGGAGGGAGAGCAAAAAAGTCTCTAAAGCTTTTAGCTGACATTAAGGTCTTGAATTTTTCAGGATTTTAAGGCATTTAATTGCGAGATTAAGATATAAGATGTTAAAGGGGTATAACATGGTGATCTGATATACTCATAAAGCATAACATTTTCTTCACAATCAAATTAACACACCTATTACCATAAATGCTGTACCTCAGGGTACTTGTACATCTTATAACTGGAACTCGTATACTTTGATCCACATAAGGTTTCCCCTACTCTACCCCTGAATTTCCCTTTTAACTATCTTTGATAATTCCTACTATAAGAAATATGCAAATAATCATGAATAATATGAATTATTAAACATCCTGAACACCTGGAAGTACCCCTGGGTAATCTCTACAGACGAGATACTTTCCTCTTTTGTCTAATGGAAGAGAGCAACTGCTCACCCTCTTTCCCCACCTTCCTTTTCCTGGACGTGCTGTACGTCAGTCCTACACTAGACATTCTCTCCTGCACTCCCCAAAGCAGGAGTCCTTTCAGTTACAATGCGACAGAAGGACTTTTGGCTTGTGACTTTGGCTTGTGAGAAGACTGACCCAGTCAGGAACCACAGCTGGAGGGTGGGTCCGGCGTATCCCCAGGGAGAAACTTGGACAGGCTGCCCTTCCCAAGGTAAATCAAGCCACTAGCTAGGAAGTCTGTACTAAGTTTGTAAGGAAAAGATTAGAGTCAAGCCTAAGAGAAACTCCAAGCTCTGAAGACTGGAGCAGGATTGGAAATTGGCTTTGGTGTATTTCACTGTCCTTTCCTCACAGTGTTCAAGCCACAGGGCTCTATAAAAGGTGCCCACCTCTTATGGGCCTTTTGCCAGGTTTAGCCTCTTACTGCCACTAACCTGCCCATCTTTTTATTCCTTTCTTGGCTTCTCATCAGACATGAGTTCCTTCTTTTTCTCATGCAGATAAGAGGTTCAATATACCTTATGATTCACAAGTTGGCTTTCACCTGGACACTGTTCTGGGTCCCTCCAGGGTCCTGCTCTCTCTAGCTAGAAACCAGACTCTTATACTTCCCCAAGTTCCTAAAAGCCATATCACAGTCAACAGCTTTTCAGAGACTTCAGAAATATCTGAATAGTGAAAAAGAGGCCTGTCAGGAAAGCTGCTCAGGAATAAACACAATAGAACTCCACAGCTTCAGTAACCCCTGAGAAGAGAACTGATGGCCACGTGGTGCATGGCCCCCTCATCGGTGCGCAGTCAGGGAGAGCCCATGGCCATGTGGCCCCCTCACCGGTGCGCAGTCAGGGAAAGCCCATGGCCGTGTGGCCCCCTCACCGGTGTGCAGTCAGGGAGAGCCCATGGCCATGTGGACCCCTCACCAGTGCGCAGTCAGGGAAACCCCATGGCTGTGTGGCTGCGCAGTCAGGGAGAGCCCATAGCCATGTGGCCCCCTCACCGGTGCGCAGTCAGGGAAAGCCCATGGCCATGTGGCCCCCTCACCGGTGCGCAGTCAGGGAGAGCCCATGGCCGTGTGGCCCCCTCACCAGTGCGCAGTCAGGGAGAGCCCATGGCCGTGTGGCCCCCTCACCGGTGCGCAGTCAGGGAGAGACAGACAGCCTCTGGTGCCTCCGCTCTCTTTTGGACCCCGCAGGTAAAGCCTTGAAGAAGAAGCTGTTTAGAAAAATTCTTTCATGACTTAGTCTATTCTCTTTTCCTCAAAGAACCTAGTAAGATCCCAACTACACAGACCAGGCAATCAGTTTATAAAAGCCAGCATTATAACTAACACACAATTTAAAAAAATATTTTCTCTCAAAGAAACTATGAGGCTTTGGGAAACACTCTCTTGAGTTATGGCATTAGATGAGGTAGACAAGTTAGAAATCCTGCATATCTGAATGTTCCATCAGGATAAGGGTTCTTTCCTTCACACTTTTAGTCATGCTTTTATGACTATAAAAAATACTACAGCTTCCCCGAGTAGTTGGCAAAGAGCTGAGAGATTAGTTGGTTTATACAAATGCTACAGAGGTAACGGAGTAGAGACGCACGTATCCACTGCTGCACATTGTCCAGTATTAATGAAACACTATTCTGATTCCTAAAATTTATAAACCTAGACAAGTTTTGCATTGTAGTGGGAAAAAAAAAAAACTAGATCTGAAGGTAGGAAGCCTAGTTTGAGGCTCTGAGAATACATGCACGTTCACTAAATTTCTGTTCTTTCACCTATAAAATGGAGATATTATATTACCCTCCTCGGCTACTATGAGGATCAGATGAGAATCTGTACACGAAAGTGAAGTAAGGCATAACCAGCCAAATGAATGTACTCAGTACTGTTATCCCCAGGTTGTCTTTCTAAAGAGTATGGCTTAGAGAATAACTGTGAGAAACACTCCAAAATTATGCATGTGCTCCTTATACTTGGAGACATTTCTAAAACACAGAACCAGAAAAGACCCACTTAAAACTCTATTTAGGCCAGGTGCAGTGGTTCATGCTTGTAATCCCAGCACTGTGAGAGGCCGACAGTGCAGATCCCTTGATGCTACAGGGAGCTGTGACAGTGCCACTGTGCTTTAGCCTGCGTGACAGAGTGAGATCCTGTCTCTAAAAAGTAAAATTAAACGAAACAAAAAGCCCCATTTTAAATATATATATATTCTAACTTTAAAAGTATCTCTTAGGAGTAAAGTCATCTTCTGCTCATCTTATATCAGTTGCTTGATGGGTAGACCTGGGATGGCCCAGGCCAAGCAAAAGGAAGCAGGGTCAGGTAGCAGAGCTTTACAAAGAATTACTTAGCTCTCTTTCCCATTTCTGAGTGCTGGTTGTTAGAACCTCACCTTGTAGTATCTATCAGAAATCACAAGAAACAAAAGGCCAAGGTCACCCAAAGTCCATGGGATGGCTGAAGCTAAAGGAACAAGGCCAAGGGATGAAGAGTGAGGCCAGTTTACAAGGAAAGGGGATGCGTCAGTCGTGGATAGCTCCAGAGAATAGTAAGGCCTTGTCTCTAGGGTTTCAGTGCATTAAGAAGTGTATAGTTCATTGCCCCAAATAAATCTCACCACGTTCCCTTACTCAAAGCCCTTCATGGGTTCCATCTATAACATCCAAATTCTTTTGCATGACATTAAGTTGAGCATTTGAAATTGCTAATATTTTACCACTTTTGACTTACAAAAATGACAATTATGTACGTCTTAACTAAATACAAAAAGTCCTACACTACTAAGAGTATAAACTTGGAGACAGACTACCTGGTTCAAATACTGGTTCTGCCCTAATTAGCTACATGATCTGGGGCAAATAGCTCCTCTGTATCTCAGTTTTCTCATTTGTAAGAACGGAGGGATAACAGTACACACTGCAAGGATTCTGTGAGGATTAAGTGACTGAATACACGTAAGGTGCTTAAAACGGTGTGTGGTGCGCCAGTGACACAGCCTGTTTCCTCTCATCCTCATCTTCCAACCTTTTCCCCGCCTGTCTGGAGTCTGTGCTCCCAGGACCGAACACTGATTGTCTCCTGGTCGTCTAATGTGGATCACTTCTTATTTGCCTGGTCTGCCCTTTCCTGCCTTCACCAGGGCCATCCAGCAGTGGCATTCCTGAGCGCTGACCTTTATGCTAAGCTCTCAGGAAAAAGTGGTCAACAAAATATACGTGCTTCCAGTGATAAGAAGTTCACAATCCGACCAGAGAAACATTTGCTGTTTCAAGACTGCTGGTCACTGCCCATCTGGACCACTAAGACCCTTTCTTTTCCTTAGACACATGCCCTATGAAGCGTCCTTGAAGATTCCAGGAACAGTGAGTCATTCTTCCCGTGCGTTAATCCTGTTTCCAGGACCATCCCTCTATAGGCGGACTATACTTGTTTCAGTGAGGCACTTACAGGCTGTCCCTCCCACCAGCGCAGACTATGAACTCCAGAACGGAGACTGCTGTCCTCAGTGGCTCTCAGTTGAACCAGTCCCCAGCAGAGCTACTTTCTTTTTTTTTTTTGAGACGGTGCCTCAAGCTATCCCCCTGGGTAGAGTGCCATGTCATCACAGCTCACAGCAAGCTCCAACTCCTGGGCTCAAGCGAGTCTCCTGCCTCAGCCTCCCATGTAGCAGGGACCACAGGCGCCCGCCACAACGCCCAGCCATTTTTTGGTTGTAGCCATCACTGTTGTTTGGCGGGCCCAGGCTGGGGATTCAAACCCGCCACCTTAGGTGTATGTGGCTGGCGCCTTAGCCGATTGAGCCACAGGCGCTGAGCCCAGAGCTACTTTCAATGGTGTAACGGAAGCGCCATAAATCATCACCTGGTTGCACTGGCCAACCAATTACCGAGTTAAATATGCAGGGAAGCTGCGCTCAGATTTGAAAGAACAACATCTAATTGAGTTACTTGTTTGGGATGAGCTGTTAAGCAGCCTGGGTAAAGAAAGGAGTATCATACTATCAGCAGGTCATTTACAAATAATTTTTAATAAATAACAGAAAACTTTAAGACTGTAAACCTCTCCTCATACAGTTACACTTTAATTTTGATAAATATTATAAAAAGAATTAAATGACTTTTAAAATTTGAATGTGGCTACCTTTATGTTTCTTATAAAATTGTACCGCTGACTATTTGGGATATGCTACTGCTGTATGTTTAGTTTTTAGATCACTGCAAACTACTTATATCCCCACATTCGGCACATCATGGGACTTCTTTTCTTTCAGTATTTGCAGTTTTATAATTCTACCAACTCAACGAAGTACTTTTGTTTATTTTTATTTTTTGAATATTCATCCTTTTTTCCATGCTTCAATTTCATAAGAAAATCAATACAGAAAATATTCTTTTGTCCTTTAAAATGAAAGAAATGAGAAAAAAGAGCTGATGTACTTCTTTAAAAATAGAAAAATTATTTATTTATCATAATTCAGGAAAAGATAAAAATTACGCTTGATGCCTTTATCAAATCTTTTAGCTATCATTAGTGAAGATCCAATTATTACTGAGAGGTAAAAATAACATTTGTGATTAAAATACTAGTTTAAGAATGACTTTCCATGAGCTACATTTGATGCACTCTTTTGTATTAAATTTGTTTATAGCCGTTATGAGGGTGCTGGAAAACACCAGGCACCACAGAGAACAGCTGACTGATGGGGGATATATGAATGCAGTTGTTACGATAATCTGGACCTAGAAATAATTGTCAGACAAACGGAGAAGAAAGATTGCATCAGTTTTTCTTGACAAGGTCTCAGTTCAGTTTTTCAAATGGTCAAATGAAGATAACATGCACTTTCTCTTAGATATTTAGTGGCAGTTTTTAAGACATTGGTAATTATAGATATCAGATAAAATTTTTGCTATTTAAAACTATATGTGAATAAACATCTTTTAAAATGTCTTTACTCATTTTTGTTACATTTTCTAGTAAACCAGACAAACTAACCAAACTATTATTTATGAATAGTTAGAAATAAATCTTGAAATAACTTGTAAAATAATTTTGGCTGTTTACTTCACTTATTTTGGCTGCTTCTGTAGGATGAATTTTAATGATTTAAGACAAAACTTCTCCGTTTTCTGTGATTCACCCTATCAAATTTTCCAGCACTGTTTGTGCTAGATAGAAACATTATCTGCATGATAATGTCTTTCTCCTCTAAGAGGAACACTTCTGAAATGAAGGCCAGGAAATTACTGACTTATTTCTCTCTGATCATCAATTCTAAACTCATCACTTTATGATATGCCCTTTATTAAGCCAGAGAACTCTTCTCCCAAGAACACACTAGTCTTCCTTTTTGATAAAACTGAAAGTTCCACCATGAAAGACTTCCAGCTTAAATACTGTAAGCATCCATGCAGTGCCTCGTATGCACTGGACGGCATCACTGTGGAAACTCCCTCTGCGTGCACCCTTGGGCTACTCAGCAACAGGCTTCCCTCCACACAGTGCCCATCCCATCTGCCCACAACAACTCTCAACCACTGTACGCTGGCTCTCTGTTCCTGGGTTGGTCTTTATTTCAGCTTCCAACTAAGAGAAGCCAGAATTTATCATCTATTCCTATCCCCACTGACGGCTCCCTTTTGCCAGCTGGGCTATCTTCCAGTTGGCAGTATTATTTTCCTCTGCACCTCCAAACCCCGACCTTGAGATTTTTCCCGGCATTCCCCACAGACTGAGGCCTCAACGTCGACCTGAAGTGGACTAGAGAGAACCTGTCTCCTCAAACACAGGGACTGGATTCAGCCCGCCGGTCTCCTGTCTGGGAACAGTTAGGATGGAGCGGTTGCCTTCCCTGCCCCACTACCTCCTGCTCACTCTTCTCCCTCCATCCTGGCCTCACAGCACAGCCTGCTCAGACTAAGGATGGACGTCTGAAGTTCACTGGAAAGACTGGAAGGAGGGAATCTGCGCTTTGTTCACAGATGCATCCCAAGCTCCTAGGAGAGCTCCTGCCACACAGTAAGCACTCAATAGATTAAATGAATAAATAAGTGAATGCCCTTCTGAATAAATAAACTGAGTGCCTTATCTGTATTTTAATTTCAGTTGCCCCTTTTCAGGGATTTCCTCAGCTTGTTCTATCTCTTCTAGGGGAAAGAATGAGACATCACAGCCCATAATATGAGATGTGGCATTTGTCTTAGTACTAGGGGCCTATTTTGGTTTTACTTTGGGGTCTTTCCTAATTTTTAAGTTTCTGGAGATGCCTAGCATTTCACTGCCAATGTTTATAGCAGCATCTCTGGTTGCTTCTTCAAAGATGATATGATGATAATAGCATTCATGATAATAACGGTAATTGATTATTGCATATTTATCACGCACATACGCTTTAGGTATACTTGTCTCATGTAATTCTCACAACAATTTTACAAGGTAGATAACATGTAGATAAGATTTAGAAAATGCTGGACAAGTAGCAAGCGTGAATCTGAAGGATCTCTCTGACAGCAACGCCGCTTTCCTCTTCACGTCCTGTTACTCTGCTCAGAAGCATGCGCCATAGTAACCAGGCCCCGCAGGGACGATAACACGGTGAGCGAGGAACACCGCCAAACAGATACAGATTATCTCCTGTTCTTAGCAACAAACACTAGTTATTATTACCAACAGACTAAAAACGCTCACTAGCGTTATTCAGAACATCAGTTAAGTAAAGATATTTCATAAACCTAACGAATAAATACATTATTAATCTCATTTTTTCTATTAGAAAAAATGTAAATATCCCATGATGTATAATTAAATGTTAAAACATTAATGTTCTATAATTTAGATAAAGAAAGCGTAAAAAAAATACAGAAATATTATTAAAGCTCAACCTCCCTATATAATTAGTGCTAACCAATGCTGTCTGTCTCCACTGATGACCACATGGGAAAGTCTAACGTTACAGCAAGGGATTTATTAAGATCAACAAGGAAGAACGCGGCAGCTGTAAAATTTATTCAGCACAGAACATGGTTATATTAAGCAGAGTTGCTGCATCACTAACTCTCAGAGAAGTTTAAAAAGCAAATCAGCCATTGGCCATTTTTGATGGCTTAATTGAAAGACTAAATAAATGAAGAGTTGAGGTTATTCGCTTTTCTATTGCTAAAAGCTCCATAATTCTACAAATTTGAACTTGTGAGATTTAATATGAAATATTTCAAGAGCTAACTTACCAGAAAAAAAATTCCTTAAAGTAAAAAAATGAGTTAGTTTCTCTCTTCTTCCCTAACTTACTTCCAACAAATATACATTGAATATCTCTATGTCAGGCATATAAAGGTGAATAAAACATGGTTACCATCTCAAGGATCATACAATTTAATGCAGGACTTAGGCACGTAAATAAAAAGAACAATAGGGCAAGTGATACTACAGAGAGTTAGAACAGCATACACATTCTGTTTGTAGATTTGCAGAATTACATGAAAAAGAGTTTATTAATTAAGTCCTAAGCACTGTACTGGACGCTGGGGATATAAGAGTAAAAATGACACCCTGGTCCTCAGAGAACCCACAGTCAGATGCTGTGCTCTGCGTTACGGCAGCCACTAGCCACAGGTGACTGCTAACCATCTGAACCATGGCCAATCCAAGCCGACATGTTCTTAAGTATAAAATGTATACCAGATTTGGAAAATTTATATGACAAAAAAATGTAAAATACCTAATTAGCAAATTTCATGGTAGTTACTTGTAAAAATAATTTTTTTCATATAAATTTGTCATACTTGCATGGAGTTAATAAAATACAATTTCATCTGTATCTTATACATTTTTTTTTTTTTTTGAGATGGAGCCTCAAGCTACCCCCCTGGGTAGAGTGCCATGGCATCACAGCTCATAGCAACCTCCAACTCCTGGGCTCAAGCGAGTCTCCTGCCTCCGCCTCCCAAGTAGCGGGGACCACAGGCGCCCGCCACAACGCCCGGCCATTTTTTGGTTGCAGCC